>JAHLJT010004567.1:176362673-176571025 GCA_031308135.1 Acheta domesticus
CGACCCCGACATAAACAATACGTACGTAAATATTACATGCGGAGAGTCTGTATAGACGGCGTATCAAACCCGCTCAATATTTTTTTCTATTGACCACTATTCTCCCTCATATGTTGTTATTATGTCAATATAATAAATAGTGCAGAAATGGTGGAGTAAGAGTAAAAGAGAGGTAAAAAGAATACTTTCGGTCATACATCATTGTATTCCTCGTTTTATGATCTATTCATTGCTAATGAGAAAAATATATAGTTCCATTTATAAAATCAAAAATGTGTCAATTTCTCGAAAACCTAAAAAAAATTCGAAAAATATGTCTGAGGCATATTACTTGCCCCATGATTGCGTGTTATTGAGTGAAAACTTCTCTTCGATATCGTGAACCGTCTAGAAGTTAATATTAAGTTGGCTGTCCGGGTGACGCCGCGTCCATGGCAAAGGTGCCGACGTTTCGGTCGCCATTCTGCGACCTTCCTCAGGGCGTAATGCACGGAGTTGTACTGTGCACGGGTTAATATAGGGCTACGTTCCCCTTCTACCTGTGTACCGGTTGGCCGGGTGGTCGGCCAATGCGGAGAGAGTGCACCGGCCAATCAGGGCCGGGCTCTCCGCGGGGCGCTGTTGACGGACGGCGCTCCGTCCGTTACCGGACGTAGGGGGAGCAGCTAGGACCGCGTCCGTTCGAGACCGGACGTCCTGGTAAAATAGGTGTTTCCAGGCATCGTGAAGACGAATGCCTTGGTCAGCATTAAGATTATGCGGGTGTTTAATTATTTCCACCGCCTCTTTTACCCTCCTCGTACCCCAGCGGTCTTCTCTGGCTAAGAGGCGGGTGTCATCAAATAAGATGGCATGGCCAGTTTTCCATGCGTGCAATGCTATGGCCGATTTATTCGTATTATTGTATTTATAATGACGAATATGTTCCCGGAGGCGTTCATCTACTGTGCGTCCCGTCTCGCCAATGTAACTATGGCCGCAGCTGCATGGGATCTCGTATACCCCTGATGACATAAGGGGAGGGACGCGATCTTTCACGCGTACAAGCTTTTGCCCAAGTTTTTCCTGGGCTTTGTAGGCCGTCTTTATATCAAAGCGGCTCAATAGCTTGCCAATCTTATCGGTGACACCTCGTATATACGGTAGAGTGGCTATAGTTTGGTTGGTATTGTCACTAAGTGTGGTGATATCGACCGTGTTGGAAGTGGTCGTAGCCTGCCGTACCGCTTGGTTGGCAGCGCTAGCGCTGTATCCGTTAGCTCGAAATGTGGTCTTTAGGAGCTCCATTTCAGAGTCCAACGATTCCTTATCACACACTCTAGTTGTTCTGATGGCCAGAGTTTTCAAAACCCCCCGTTTAGTTGCCGGGTAATGGTGGGAGCCGGCATGCAAATAACGGTTTGTATGAGTGGGTTTACGGTAAACACTGTGTCCTAGTCTACCGTTCGCTTTCCGACTCACCAGCACGTCAAGGAAAGGTAATTTTCCCTCATTTTCCACCTCCATCGTAAACTTAATCTTAGGGTGTGTGTTGTTAAGGTGCTGGAGGAAGTCAGCTAAGGTGTGAGGACCGTGGGGCCACACTACTAGTGTATCGTTCACGTACCGGAGCCAAACAGTTGGTTTTAGTGGGGCATTCTCCAGGGCCTCCGTTTCAAAGGCCTCCATAAACAGGTTAGCCACAACTGGAGAGAGGGGAGAACCCATGGCCGCTCCTTCAACTTGAGCATATAGTTGCTCTCGGTATTGGAAGAAAGTGGACGTGAGACAGAACTCAGCTAAGTCGGCCCATTCCGACGTGAGCCCACGGGAGCAAAGTTTTCTGCGTATGACAGTGGCCGCCTCGTCCACTGGAACCATAGTGAACAAAGACGTGACATCGAAGCTGACGAGGATGTCCGAGTCATTTATGCGGAGCTCCTTAAGAATGTCAATAAGGTGGGCCGAATTCCTGACAGCTGACTTGATGTCGTCAGTCAAAGGCTGCAGTTTATCGGTCACATAGCGGGCAAGAGGGTGGGTGGGGGAGTTAATAGCGCTCACAATGGGGCGCAGTGGCACGTCGGGCTTATGTATCTTAGGAAGACCATAAAGCCTAGGAATACAGTGGTTGCCACGTTTTAACCTAGGTTTGGCCTCCGACTCTATAGCAGCCGAGTTGTTAATCCGTGCCGCGACCTCTCCCCTCAGCTTACGAACGGGATTACTTTGCAGAACAGTATAGGCCTGATCTGTCAGCAACGCCTCAACTTTAGAATGGTAGTCAATAGTTTTCATGACCACCGTGGCATTGCCTTTGTCTGCCGGTACTACAACGATGTCCTCACGCTTACGTAGTTCGCGCAACGCTAAACGCTCCTCACGTGGCAAATTACTACGTGGCAATTTAGAATGGGCCAGAAAACGAGCCGATTCTCTGCGTATGTAGTCAGCCTGGTCGGCAGGCAGTTTTGAAACCGCGTTTTCCACCCCTGCCACGATATCCGCGGTAGGAACGCGGTCGGGCACGGGGGCGAAATTGAGGCCTTTACTCAATACAGACACAGTAGCCTGGTTCAACTGTTCGTCAGTTAGGTTGACGACAGTACTCGTCAGGCCAACCCTACAGGCCTCAGGATGTTGTTTCGCCTTTAGTTTGTCGAATTTCCGAATTTGCTTACATCTAGATTTATCAAATACACTTTCCGCGGCTTCAGCCGAAACCGTATCAAGTGTGATAAAATCAGGTACACTAAGACAACATGCAAGCTTTAAATGAATATTGAGCAACTTACGTTCGATGTTAGAGAGTTGCATCCTGGTATCGCGGATCCTCTCACGCAGGAGGGCAAAACCCGTTCTACGGAGAATCCGCAATGCTGCCTGGGTCTGAGTCTGGTGACGGATTTCGAGAAAGGACGGCAGAACGTCCTCATCTCTGCACCGTTGGAGGAAAGCGAGCTGACTCAGCTTTCGTTTCCGTTTGTCACGCAATGTAGTGAACTCACGAGTGAGTTTAAATATTTCCTCCCCGTAGAGGTTGGTCAAGTGAGAGCGTAGGCTTCCGCGGCCGGAGTTAATATTAAGTTGGCTGTCCGGGTGACGCCGCGTCCATGGCAAAGGTGCCGACGTTTCGGTCGCCATTCTGCGACCTTCCTCAGGGCGTAATGCACGGAGTTGTTCGCATAGTTGGCCATTTTGATGTGTAGGCGGCCTACGCCGATTGGCGCTCTTCCGCCAGTGGTCTTTGTTGAGGGGTTCTTCGTCTGGATGAGTCCTGCCTCGTTCGAGGCCCTGGAAAAACTCAATGTTTAGCAGTTTATACAGAGATAAATAAAAAGATGAGTATTTGAGTACGGCCCTTTTCTTATTTGGGTTAGTATGGATACTTGGTGTGATAGGATTTGATGTTGAAGTTTGGAATATTTGCTTATTGAGTTTGTGGAATATAATATTGAAGATTTAGGAGATGACTTTAAGTGGGTTTTTGCAGAATAATGTTGAATTTATAGTAGATTAAGGTGGAATGAGAAAGCGAGCATCAGTGGGGAGGTGGAGTCGGCCAGGGGAGGGTTTTTTATTGAAGTATTGAACATAGTTATGGAAAGAGTTTTGTAGTATGGGATTTTTGAAAATTTCTTCTATCTGTTTGGAGGCGGTTTGGATTATATAGGTTGAGATAGTTGGGGTGTTGTGTTTCTTTAGATAGGTTTCGAATGGTATGCCGAGAGTTGGTTTGAATGCAATCCGAATAAATCTGTTTTCTGCTCTGTTTAAGTAATTGGTATTTGATTTGGCAGCTGTGGCCCAGGAGATGCAGGCGTAAGTGCCAGCGCTGCGGATGCACATAGTATATAGCAGTAATTTAGTTTTTTCCTTAATGGAGGAAGCTTTGAGTAAAGGATAAAGTCGGGCTATATTTGCGCCCATCTTTTGTGAAGCATATTTACAGTGATTTGCCCAGGTGAGTTTGTTGTCGAATTTGAGGCCAAGATAGGTAATGCAGTCGCTCCATGGTATGGTGATTCCTTGAAGTTGAATTGGATCCGGTGTTGTTTCATGTCTCCAGGTGAATATTATTGCTTGACATTTTGTTGTATTTAGTGAAAGACCATTTAATTTGCTCCAGTTGAGGAAGTCTTCGGAAGCGTTTTGTAGTCTTCTAACTGCGGCTTTTGTTCTTGCAAATTTGGAAGTGAAGGCCACATCGTCAGCAAAGAGATAGTTTGTAACATGAGAGGATTGAGGAAGATCATGGAGATAGAGTGAGAAAAGTAGAGGAGATAGAACCGCTCCTTGTGGTACACCAGCTAGGATAGGTTTAGAGGTGGATCGGTGTGATTGGTAGATAACTTTGAAAGTTCTATTGTTGAGGTAGCTATGGATAAGAAGACATATTTGTTTAGGAAGGAATTTAATACATTTTTCTAGTAGAATTCTGTGATTTACCTTGTCAAAAGCTTGTGAGAAGTCGAAGAATATGGCTGGTAGAGAGCAATGGAGAGAAAGTGAAGATGAGATTTCTAAGGCAAGTCTAAACGTTTGCATTTCTGACGAGTGGCCCTTTCGAAAACCAAATTGCGAGGCTGGTATAACATTGTTGGTTTCTAGATGTTTTGTAATTTTGGGAAGTAGAATTCTTTCAAAGATTTTGGATAAGTGCGAGAGGAGACTAATAGGTCGGTAGTTTATTGGCTCTCTAGCATTTTTATTTGGTTTATTAATCATGATGATTGATGCTGATTTCCAAATTTGTGGGTAGTACCCTGTGGTTAGGCATGCGTTCATTATTTGTAAGATGGATTTGATAGCTATTTTTGGTAGGTGTTTTATCATTGTACCACTGATAAAGTCTGGTCCACAAGCTTTATTAGGATTAATAGATTTGATTGATTGATGAGTTCATTTTCTTGAATGGTATTATCTTCCTCGTTAGTAGAATCTGATGGTTGAAATGGAAGAGTTTCGATGATTTCGTTGAAAGGGGGTAGTGTATCTAGAAGTTGAACAAAGTCATAGTTGGTTCTTGCATAAGTTTTTGTTGGATTTGGAGTAAATCTCTCTTGTAATATTGAAGCAAAGATTTCTGCCTTTCTTTCTGGATCATATGTTATTAAATTATTTCTTTGATCGATTAGAGCGGTAATTGGTGGAGCTGGATTTTTCAGGGTTTTCTGCAATTTCCATATATCTTTTCTATCCTTTACGTCTGCTTTAGTAAGAAATTTTTCCCATTCTGTTGATCTGTATTCAGCAAGGATTTTAGAAACTTCTCTTCTGGTTTTTTGGAAAATAGCTTTGTCAGCTGGATCTCGCGATCGATAATATTTTCGCTGTGCTTTTCTTCTCAGTTGAATTTGTTGGAGAATATACGAAGGTAATTTGCTTCCTTTTTCTTGAATTGCGTGTGAACTAGAGGCAATTTTAAAAGCAGTATTTATATGGTAATTTAAACTTTTAAGTTGGGTTTCTATTTCCGAAGGTGTGCGAGGTCCAGATTCTTGCAGTTTAATTTTGTGGGCAATTCTGTCTCTAAATTTTGCCCAATCTGGGGTCTTTTGTTGGGAGTTTGGATGGAGTAGGGAAAAGCTCCTAGATAAATCGCTATTAGGATGGGTAGATGATCAGAGCGCAGTTCGAAGAGTGGCCTCGGGGTGGTGGGTAGGAGTGAATTAGAGTGTATAATGAAGTCTAATATTTCATAAGGAGTGTTTCTGTATATAAAGGTTGGGCCTGTTGGTGGAAGAATTGAGATTGAATGATGGGATTCTAGATATTGGTACAGAATGTCTCCTGCTGTGGAATTGCAGTGGCAGCCCCATTCAAGACGTTTTGCGTTGATATCTCCTCCCATAATGACTGTAGAGTCATCTGGAAATAAAGCATTTAAATCTTTTGTGGTTAGAGGTTTTTGGGGGCTTTTGTAGGCAGAGATGATGGAAACTGGCCCCGTAACTGTACCGAGTTCTACTATGGTAGCTTCTATTTCATCTAGTTGGGGTGTTGGAAGTCTCGTATGGGGTAAAGATTTTCTTATAGCTATAGCCGTGCCTCCTCCTGGACCAGTTTGTCTATCATTACGATAAATATGGTATCCTTTTAGATTGAAGTTTCTGTTTGATGATAGGTGGGTTTCCTGTAGTAGTAAGATTGCTACGTTGTAGTCAGCGCAGAATTGATCAATGAGAACTTTGTCTTTTATAAGGGTACCATTCGCGTCACGGAGTTGTACTGTGCACGGGTTAATATAGGGCTACGTTCCCCTTCTACCTGTGTACCGGTTGGCCGGGTGGTCGGCCAATGCGGAGAGAGTGCACCGGCCAATCAGGGCCGGGCTCTCCGCGGGGCGCTGTTGACGGACGGCGCTCCGTCCGTTACCGGACGTAGGGGAGCAGCTAGGACCGCGTCCGTTCGAGACCGGACGTCCTGGTAATTGTTTACGTTTCTGTTTGTGTACAAAACTGTTTTTGCGTCACAGTACTGTTTATGTACGCGTATGTGTCGTTATGTCTAGCAGTTTCACAATATATCAGTGTGGTACTTTTTATTCTTTTATATTTTACCTCTTTGTGGTTTGAATATTTTCGTTCAGAAGTATCGAAATGTTACTGTATTTTCCACGCAGTTTCTCGTACAACTCCACAAGTTATTAAATCTTTTTCATTTTCTGTTTCATGCAGTTTTACAAAGAATGTTTGATTGCCATATTTCGTTAGTTTTTTCGTCTTCTCCATTCTCCACCGTTTCTTGAGTTGCAAATGGTACTCCATGAATATTTATTCGTTTATACCATAACTTGGTATTTAAATGTCTCTAATAACTCTAAAGCATTTTGAAAAGTAATAGATTATTTTCTTGCATTGATTTTAAAAAATATATGGAATGTAATTTTAATGTCAATATCCTTATCTATTAAATTTTGTAGTATATATACCCATACTTTAATCTAACAGACAAAAGAACAAGCCCAATGATCTTGCCCAAATGAAGTAAATGCCGCAATGCCACAAATGAAGTTATTTGCTGATATGAATATTAAAATGATGAACAATATACATGACTTCGAACTGTATTTATAAATAGGAGGCCTCTCCACGACCTGTGAGCCGGGAACGCACGCCAGGAACAGAAGCTTCGTTCAGGACGCTCCCCCTCGCGAATAAGAATGACCTTGGAGAGGAGCGGTGTCTGCCAGGACGCCACCTCCGTTCGCGCCGGTCGGTGATAAAATGCGTGCGCTGCATGACTACATATGACATTTCTGCTTTATGGGCGAATACCAGCACGTCCTCTTTGCAAACCAAACGCTTATAGAATTACCATTAAGTGTTGTGGACAAATTTAACCTCGTGTGCAATGTTCAGATTCTAATCGAACAAAAATGTCTTTTGACTTTGCTAAAATTTAGTCATTTGCTTCGTGGTGTCTGAAAATCAAAATTAAAAACAGAAACGTGCTATCGACGCAAGACCATCTCATCATAGAACAGTGATGTTCCATGATCCTATGTTTCTGATTGTTATAGCGAATGTTACGGAGAGTTGGTCGATTTACAGTGTCACTAAATAGCAGTGCTACATCACATAGAGAAGCCAAAACAGGTATTTCCAACAAATCTCGACATCGATTTTTTTATTATAACAATACACTTCGTTTTCTAGGTATAAGAGAAAATAAAAATTGACTTTTTAAATGGAATTTTCCATCAACCATTTCGACAAAAACTCAGTCAATTCCAATAAGTAACGTAAGTTAAACCTTCTCCGACTTTCCTAAATTTGTTTTTCTCTTATCAACACAGCGTCGACGCTGCTCAACTCAACATGCATTCGATTCCTCCAAGCTTACGAACAATATATTTTCTTTATGATGGAACTGTTTATGTTCTAATTTGAATTTACCTCAAGCGTAGAACAACGACGCTGGGTAAGTGAAAAACAGTGGCAGCGGAATTATATTGGAAATACCCACGATCGCGGGTGCCTACGAGAGCACACACTGTGGCGGATCTGTTTCATTCGATAAGTAATACAAAAACTGCTAAATTCAGTGTGACCATTTAAAACCCGTTACTTCGACCGTTTCATAACCCGTTACGTTCTGTTCTACAGTAAGTATTTTTGATCTGCGTTTTGGTTGTTGGCCCACTGTGCAGCGTCTGGCGGGCGTTAAATCGCGTCACCCATTGTTGTGGGTGCGTTGGCGGTCGTCACGCCGTGTAGCCAACCGGGGACCAGCTGCGAACGGGGAAAAAGGAGCAGCGGGCAAGTGACCTTCGCAGATCGGTTCTCAGGGAAAACTCGACCCAGACCTAACCTCAGCGCACAGCGTCTACGCGAAGCTGGTGCTCGGAGACGGGTCGCTGCACTTACGGCCGTATTCTCAATCATGGATTACTTCGAAAATAATCTGCGAATCGAGGAATTCGCGGATTAGGTTAAAGGTGGCTCCACACATTCTGCATTCGCCGAGCAGCGAGCTACTGCTCGCACGATCCCGACCAGCTGATGTGTTCGGCGAATGTTCGCTCCCTTTGATGTGTCCAAAAGACCGACACGCGGTGGATAAGTCGAGCGCCGAATGTTCGTCATTCAGCAAATAGCAAGCGACCCATCCACACTAATCGGGATTCGGCGAGCGGTTGCTCGCTGATCGCCGAATAGCGAATGTGTGGAGCCGTTTTAACACTCGGATAACTCTCTGTTCTTATTCGCAAACCGCGGTCATCAGAGAACTGGCGGATTCGAGGATAACCCTTGGCCAGAATGTTACAGTAAATATGATTGGCTGTGATATATTTGGATATCGTGGTTCTGTTTGTAAATATTAGTTATACAGACACTTCATACGCGATATCCAATGTCACATTATATCACTTCGCGTACTGTGTAAGGGCTTCAGGGCCAGTAAATCTAACATTTGTATTTACGAGATTGAGATTTTCACAACTGTCATTGCCAAATATGCAAATTATGTACGTAATTTGGAAACGGCGTCTCTAGAAGTGAACAGAGTAATTCGATATCCTGAGTTGAATACTGAGTATGAAATAAATACTTGTCTGATCGCTGCCTGAGAGACAGCAGACTTTTTTGTTGTTAACTGAGTCCTTGTAGAATTTCTAAGACAGTTTTATACCACACACCAAGGAATAAAGGTTTAATTGCTTTGCTGTATTAACATGGGAACTCGCCTACCATTTTGCTTAGTCTTTGGACAAAACTATTTTAACATTCTTTTGGAATGTTTCGTGAGAAGTTGATGAATAACTAGTCACTTGCCTTGTCGATGTTTTTAACTTTATTTTTTTCTCATCAGGATAATGTAGCAGATACGAGTGGCATGAGAGAACAATAAAATTCAGAAACGTCATCATGCTAAGTAGATCTAGTTATTGACCAATTCCTCATGAAAAAATCCAAACTAATTCCTTGGTGGTCGGGAATTTAAGAATATTTTTACGTTGTTGTTTAAACAGCTATCACTTTTCAGCCTCATTATTGAGTGCTTATTTTAAATGTAAAATATCGAGATATTGCAAGGCGAAGATTTTGTTTGTAATGAAAATAAGAGTTTATTTACAGTGTACGTCATAATAACTCCTTAAAATCCAAAATAAGATATTTTGACACGATTGCGTGAAAATAGATCTGTTTAAAGGAAAGAGTCATTTTGTTAAACGCAACCGTACTCGACGGGGGACTGACAAGTGAATAGAGCAAGCAGGAGTTTCTCGCCAGGAAGACGTGTTGCGGTGTAGGTTCCCACTGCGAGAGCCGTACATGACACAACGCGTGCAAAGCAAGGTCGACAAGAGAACTTACGCGAAGCTAATGGCTTAACTGAGCCGCTGCTAAGAGAAAAATGCCTGCGGCACGAGTCTTTCTTGGGGCAAAGTAGCACCTTTTCAGCAAATCAAGCGGTAAGGGTAAATGAAGGGTCTATATTTCATTACGTTTGATCTATGGGTGAGATATTTTTAGCATTTGAACGAGAGAAGTAATTAAAGAACATACTTTACTATTTTTATTATTCTAAAGATCAGATCTTACGATGACTTATCCATCACCTTGAGATCTGTAACAAATGTGATCTGATATCCGACACTGAAGATGATGTTTGAATAGGTACCTAAGATAATTCAATGATTAAATCATGAAAGATTTTTTTCGAATAAGTTAAAGGGAATACATGATCTTTTGAAATCGTTCACCTCATGTTTTATAATTTAATAGGATTTTAGGTGATTCAAAAGAACCAAGTTTCATTTTGATCTTGTCACCCAAATTAACTCTCTCCTTTCAATTTCATATGTGGACTCGGAATTGTGTAAGATAACAAACTTTTTTTTTCTTTCCCTACATTTTGAAAACCTTGCGGAGTAAGATATGAGACCAGCCTCCTGAAAGGAGTGATCTCAAATGAAACTGAGTTGTTTCTCACGACGCAACATTATCGGTATTCGTGAATCTTATTTATCGTTTTATTAAAAAGGTTCTAATATTTCAAAGTCCAATAGGAGTTCCATTTCGCACTTACTAACGTACATGATTTTATTTTCTGTGTCAATTAACGTCAGTACTGCATTTGCAAGCTTATAAAAGAATGTTGACATTTAAATGTGAAGCGCCTTATAAACTTCTGGCATGTGGTTACTTGCACATTTCCACCAATTCACATGTTTCCGAAACAAATTTATCTCCTCCAGCTGGTGGTAGTATGCGTGCCAATTAGACCAAAAGCACAAGGTTGTCGATGTCTTGGAACAAGAGAATTTGCCAGTAAACTGGTGTGCAGTAATAAAACTTTTCTCAGCAAAACAGCTTAAGAGATAATTTGTTTCAATCAAACTTCTTGAAATTGGTGAATTCCGATTTATACTAGTTACCGTGGTTCAAGGAACAGCTCACTAGTCACCATTAAGAAGTGAATACGCTTTAAGTCTCAAAACTATTGGCAACGGATGTAGATCTATTATAGTGGATTACAGTGTATTTCGCTTGTATCACGTCCGCGACCAAAAGTAATATGAAATTTCGAGCGAGGATCGTTGCGCTCAGTATCTCGGAATGGAAAGAAATGTAAATCTGTAAATCCATGATAAACCGTGGTTTCCCTATCAGTCAGGAATCGTTCTCTAGTATACGAGAGATATGCATCACCGCACCATGTGCTCGCTAGTCGTCAGTTGGACCTACCAAAGAAAGATCTAAAATCAAGAAACAACACCGCATGCTCAAGGAATGTTCGTGGAACTCATAAGAGATAATTCTCTTAGATGGCAGTTTTGTCTTGCCAATTCAGCGAGCAGTACATGTGTAAGAGTGCTTCAAGTATGCATAAAAGGTTCGGTAGTATAAGTAGAAAATTAAACTGAATGGCTCGCATTATTCAACATAAACCAAACGGTTTTCTCAATAGATGCATTTTTTTATTTCATAACGCGTGAGGGCACCATGTTACATCCGAAAGAAAATTTTAAATTTCCTAGCATTGCTACCAAAAAGAGAAGTTTTTGAACTTTCATTCTCGGTCGAACTTCTGCCTTTGCAAACTGGACAGCAGCCAAGAGGCACAACCTCAGAGGGGACTCCCAATACATTTTAATCAAAATCATTTTAGTTCAAAAATATGAAACATTTATTAAAGCATTTTACTAGTAAATATATTTAATTCAGATTTAAAAAAATTGGATTTCTCTATTATTAAATATCTGTTTCCATTGTTACAAGGGGCTCCAGCGCTGTTTAATGTCTAGGGGCGCTGGGCCTTTAAAATACAATTATTTTCAAAACATATTTTTCTTCCGATGACATTTTTCCATATTTTGAAGAGTCAGTACTGCCATAAAACAATTCAAATGTTTCTACAAGAATTTTATATTGCATTTTAGTAATAAACATTTACTTTTTGAGAAGTTTATACTCGATACTTTTTGCACATTATAAAGATTTATCGTGCATATTATACGGCATATTTTAAGCATTCTTATTGCATAGAAAGCGGGTATCTAGGAATAAACATTTACTATCTCAAAGTCTAGAGATGAACTGACTGATTAAAAATATTTTCTTTCTTTGTTCACATTTTTTAGGGACCTTTAACTCACAATTGATTGATTAGTGATTCCAGGCACGTCAAGTACTAGTCCCGTAACTGTAGTGCACTTTTTATCGTGGGAGGTTGCGGTGATCTTCCCTCGCTGGCTTGGCGCCGAACTATGTCGACTTACAGGGGTTTCCCCAGCCAGGTATTTCCCAACAGCATGGCATCTCCCCTCCCCAGCGGCGACAAGCTCTAAGCACGACCGGTCTCCTGATATATGTGGTAGTGTAGTGAATGTAAACGTAAGTGTATGTAAGAAAAGGCTGAGGAAAGGACTAGGAAGAGGGAGGAAAGATCGCGCGCGGTCCGTGGTCCGTTTTTTAGGGTACTGCTCTGGCATTCGCCTGGTGTTAATCGGAGAAACCCCGGAAAACTACCGACCAGAGCATGGACCGCTAGAATTATTTTCCAGACAGCGGCTGTATTCGACCTAGTTGGCAATAGTTTCGAAAATCTTGCCACCGCACCTTTGGGACTCGAACCCTAGGACCTCCCGGTCAGAGGCACTGGAGTGGCATCAGCTGATGCGACATTTGCCAGTCTAAGCTCACAAAAAACATTTTGCTTCCCTCCCCCCCCCCAGATGAAAACGGCGCTGCACAGAAGGCATGCATCACACGACTGAACCGCATAATCTAGATGGACTATCATACAGACAGCCTCCGCCTGCTCGCGATTTTCGGCTTGCCGACCCGCCTCCCCTGCGCCGTCGCCCGCGGCGCGGCGGCAGCAGCGACCGATGACCTGTCATTAGTGTGGGCGACCCTGAAAAAACTTCCTGTTGTCGGCTTGCGGCGACTTCGCAGCAAGCGATCGGAGGCCTCCGCGGTTTCTCCGAGGCGGACGCCGCGCCGGGCGGACGCCGCGCCGGGCGGGCGGGCGGGCGCCCCCGAAATCCTCGGCCCACTCGCCGGCGGCGCCCACGGGCGGCACGCGGGCCACATCGCCGCACGATGGGCCTTCTCAGGAAGAAAGCGGGGCAAAATCGTTATTTGTTTTTACTGATACATTATTGCAGTGGTGTCAAGGTCTTCTCCTGGTGACAGCGGCACGCGTCGTGGCATCGTAGTATGCCATGAGCTTCTCTGCGCAACTAGCGTCGGGAAAGAGAACTATTAGTAACCCCGCCGTTTTACAATAGGGATGGCGTTGTCTCTGGTGGCGGGGTGATGAACTGCGTGGAGGGGCAATTTCGTCATGGTACTCGTGCCACGGACTCCCGCTCGTGGCATCGACCTTGACAACACTGCATTATTGCTTACTTTTGCCTTCGATACGGAGTTCAATATATTTTGCATAACTTACCTGGATCGAGAGGATCGTAGTTACAAGGGAAATATAAAAATAGTTGAATGATGCTACATATTCTCGTATGGAGGGAGTTATGAAAGGAAATTATGTAAGGGAAATACGAAAAGACAAACAGAGTCAATTTAACGACTAATTAATTAGTAAGTAACTGAATTTGAAACATTAAAAATTAGGTAAAAACAAGATCATATATGTACCACGGGCGTTTACTGGTTCTAATGATCTCTGGCGACAAAAAGCTATTCGTTACCGCTCGATCATTAAAACTCTTACAAGCTATCGGTGCATAAATAACTATTTTAACTGGGCAAAGCGCGAATTATAATGCACAATAAAAATGTAAGACAATCTGTACATATATGAATATAAGAAAATGAGAACTTGAAATGGGAGATACGTTATTTTTAAATATTACTTGCTTTTTGTAATTCAAGACTTTTGTTTTTACCGTGAGGAATACTTCAAATTTTCCTTTAGTGAAACTAAATTGGCCAGTAGAGATTCGTAGACTGACGGATTCTAGTTTCAAATTAAATAGTCAATTGAAAAGGGCAGGCCAAAATGCATTCCTTTAATGAAACGAAATTGCGACCTGCACCTTCATGGACCGAGAAGTTTCCTTCCATATTTCCGAGGGGAATACCGGCGCAGTCTCTTAAACAAAAGGTCCGCGCAAGATGCTGCCTTCCTTACGATCGGAATTTACAACACTACATAAATTGTTCGTTGGAAGTGACACAGTTGGCATCAGTTGGAAATCAAACTTCCATTAAACATATTCTAAATTTTATCTGCTGAACTAATACATTTATGTGTGTACATTTTTATACGTCAAGAAAAATCTATGCAATGTTGCTCTTAAGAATCCTCAATTAAAAAAGTATTTACAATGAAGACAATAAAGCAATAAAAATATTTTTCTAAAAAGTATAGTTATAAAATAATGATGGATGAGGAAAAAAAGTAATTTTACAGCATTAAATTCCTATCCTCACCTTGTCCTATCCTCACCCCATACAGACACACTAACATGCACTACACTACCACATGTCGGGAGACCAGACGGGAGCTTAGAGCTTGTCCTGGCTGGGGCGGTGCCCCGCTGGTGGGAGATATCTGGTTGAGGAAAACCCTGCTAGTCGACGCTAGCTCGGCGCCGGTTCTCGCCATCCAGCGGGGAAAAGATCACCGCCACCTCCCGATGAAAAACATGCACTACACTTAAGGGTCTAATGTCCTCTGTAATTGACGCGCCCGGAATCACGAATAATCAATCAATCAATCTATACATGTTTGAATTATAAAACTTTGTCAACTATCAAAAACTGAATTTTTGCGATGTTCATCGTGCGCAAGCCGCGCCGGGCCCGACGTTCCCGTGGGCGTGATTCACCCACTGCCACGCCGCGCCACGCCGTTGGTCCGGGTTCAATAGCTCGTGCGCGACACGACACGGCGCGGGCGGCCCGGTAGGCGCGCCTTCGGGGACAACGGTGTTGCGCCAAGGCAGGGCCCCTCTCGATGACAGCGCGAGAACCTCGCCAGTGGGGCATGTGTAGCAGGGTTTCCCCGAGACGACCCACAGGCAATGGACATTCAAAGCCTCAAAAAGATTCCAGGTTTAAAAAACTGTAATGTTCCTTTTGTTGTCATTGGAATTCTAACAACACTTTCATGGTATTAGATCTTTTTGAAATTCTTTTTCTATCCATCACTTCCTGCGCTCTTCCTCTCTTTCTCCCTATTTTATTCTCTTCCTCTCTCCTTCATTCTTATTCTCTTTGTTTTCTTCTTTCCACTTCCTTTCTTCCACTCCCTTTATCTTCATTTCTTCCTCTGCCGCTTTATTATTATTCTTGTTCTTATCTAGTCCCCTCTTCGTTTATTTTTAAAGAAATTTGAATTTATGTTTGCCAGTGGGATCTAATGATGGCGACTGAATCGTCAAAAGCTGCTCATGCAGTAAATAACTTATGACACTTCAACAGCACATACTTTCTCTCATTCTTTGTAACGGCTTCGTAATATAATACTACACGGATCTGCTAAAGCGTTTCCTCCGCGGTGGGATTCGAACTCAGGTTCTTTGAGTTGGCTTGCCATTCATGTTACCCCCTATATCATCAACATCACAGTTAATTGTAGTCTTCCCGATGCTTTAAAAAAGAGGTTGAATATTTGCATTTGCAATTTTCATAAATTCAGCGAATTTCAAGTACATTATCTCAAGATCTCATTTTAAAGAAGAAAAACGTTTGCATAATCAATGTTGTAGTTTTGCAATTTGAATTGTTTTGTTTACAGTTTTCAAAAACAACAGAGTCCACCGAAAATTAAAACTGTACAACGTTCTTTGTTCTATCCAAGAAAAACATTTTAAAAATTGGAACCTTTTGTTAGATTTTTAATGCATTAATTTCAAGCAGAAATTGTGCAAAAAATTCTGGATTTTTTCACAAAATATACACAATGTCATTTACAGATATAATTCTTTAGAACAGATTTCATCTCTATCATAAATATTATACTTTTGCAGATTAATGTTTTAAGTGTTCGAAAATACTGAGAGTGTGCCGAATATGCAACCTATGCCATTTTTAAGCTTATAATTCACTATTCAAGAGAATTCTTTTAGATAAAAATTTGGAGACGTTTTTTTGAGAAAATAATTGTTTAAAATTTACCTACAAATAACGCAAAATTACGCGAAAACTTTTCAAAAATTTTTATAACCTTATTTAATGATGTGTTTGAAGAATATATTTTATTTAAAGAATTCTCTATTTTTAATATTGTAGTTGTGGGAAAACGCCGAAAATATTTTGAGCTTTTGCAGTTTGTGGAAATTCAGAGATTTTAACGAAAATTAATCTGAGCCATTTTTAAGCGTCGTTTCCACTCTCCCAGGAAAAAGTTTAATAAAAAATTTGAGATTTTTTTTTATAAAATTTTGAAATGTTGAGGCTTCATGCAAAGTTCGCCAAAATAAAAATATCCGTTTACTACAGTAGGAACAATATCGAACCCTTTTACGATACCAGGACCCCACAACACGAGCGAAAGTTCTCCAGTTTATTACAACATTACAATACTTGCCCAAACAGTCCACAACATTACAATACTTGCTCAACGATTGCTTACGACGTAACTACGTAGTAAGGCGAGAAAGTAAATATATCGGCAAGAATGCATTTTATTCAAAGAGCAATCACGATTTCTCCAGTGATCCCCGGTAAAGCTAAATCAGTAGTGTCGAAGGAATCTCGGACCGAAAGACCGCGGGTTCGAGTCCCGCCTCGGGCATGGTTGTATTTGTGTTCGTCCTTTCACTCCTATCACCTCCATATGTCATCTTTACAGTTACCATAACGTTTAGCCGGTGGTCTCTAATGACCAAGTTGTGGTTGCGACCTTAAATTAAAAAAAAAATTCTCCCTTTTGGTCCATTTATAACAAATTTTCTCCCCATTGGTCCACATACATTTTCAGAGAGCGGAAAATGCGCATCTTCTTCAGCCAGCGAAGCGCCCGTGTGCTTGAGCGTTGACAAGAAGGGCTGCGTCAGCGGTCACTCGCCGCCTCCACAGCCCGCGTGCTGACGCAGTGCGTGACTCGAGGGCCCCCGGCGCAGGAGTGCGTGCGTACAGGTGCAGCGAATGCCATGCGACCCCTACCGAGTGGAAGCATTGTAAGCAGCACAACATCCACGGATGCCAATTATGCAGGCGGTAGTGTAGCAGTGTCACATACGGGCTTTGTTTATGGCAAATAATTGTCAGCATTGTGTAAGCACTTTTGTCGTAATGTATTTAATTATCCTGTTTCGAATGTACGTTATTCGCTCGTAAAGATGCCTTTTTAGACTGACGCCTAATGCATCTTAACAAATAAGATACCATGTTGGCTTAACTGTGTTGGAAAACAGCCTTCCATGAGGCATGCGCTAAAATTTTGATTGGCAGCTGTTCCTCCCTCCGTAACAATTGACTGCAACGAGCGTTAAACGTTTCCTCCGTCATTCAACGTGTGCCGATGTGGCCACGAATTTGGAATCAGTGTTAATGCTTTTCTATGGTTGTTTTGTACCCGTTACACCTATAAGGACAACATCTCTTAAAATAAGTCTTCGGACTTTTGACTCATGTACGTTACAGTATTACATCGAAGACTTTTGTTCCCGTGCACCTAGACCACTTCCCGTGCATCTATCGAGACTTATCAAGTGCGACTCGACGCGTCTAGGTTTCCTGGTGGGGAACTGATAATTTGTTTTCGAACACGCGACCTTCCAATCTTTCGTGTACTCGAGCCATGAGCCTTGCCTTTACATTCGTCACTGCCAGTGGTGGTTTCGTTAATTTACCCACCGTTAATTATTTTGCCATTTCGATTTCGTTCCTAGGGTCACGAATGTCCGATGAAATTATTTTGTGTAACTTTCATCGCACACTGTGTGGCAGAGGAACATCGTACTCAAGTTTGCCGTACGTGGCGCCGTTGATAGGCTCATTTAGATAGTTCACAGAGAGGACATTCGCACTATCGCGGACTAAATACCACCTAATCTATGGGTTTCTCCCGTGACAATATGGAATTTTTCTGACTTGATTATAAACAGTAAAGAGTTTAGAAAACTGGGTGGGAACGAAAAAACATACAAGATTCACCACCAACCTCATTATCATTCTTTGCGTTGGCGCAGACGGTTAAACATTTATCTTGATTTTTAAATTTGCGGCAAATTAATTTTATTGCGTGTAATTGACAATTTATTTGACTATTAGGGGGATATTGACACAAAGAGTTCACCGTCATTAACCACTGGAAGAAAAGTTTGACCATAAAATACTTCGTTCCGTGTAATACAATTATTTTTATTAATCTATATCTATATTTTTATTTACAAATAAAGACATAAATACAAGGGCTTTGCGTTACAACGCGATAATCTCTGAATGTACTGGACCAATATCGATGAAACGTTTGTGCTAGCTTCCTTTAAAGTTCAGGAGTACTACTTGCTATGATTTACAGCCACAAATCTTAATTTATTTACAAAATTATTAAATTTTCTGAACTTATTTTGCCTAGTATTACAATACATATTCAAGAGTGCATCAAGAGTGCAATAATTTAGCTGCGCGCCGACAGAGGACGATGATTGAGACTTACGATTGAGTTTATCAATGCACAGAAGTGCATATTTATAGGATAGGAATATTTATGTATTTTCACTATTAGTTGCCTAATCCGAAATGATTCTGAGTTTTTCTCTGCTTTATTTATGAAAGTAATTTGGATATTGATTATAATTGCGTCCAGGCGTGAATGTAATTAGTGTACAAAAGATATTAAATGTTTGTAAGAAATCATTTTATGATGGATGTGCTTATATCGCTGGAAAAGGTATGAAAGCACACATGTTTAGTTGTAATAAATTAAGCATGATTATTATGTATTTGTGAGTTGGACGAGCGACGTTGCGAGTCATGCGAGCGACAATGCTAATCATTCAAATATATTATGAACTGGGAAAACCCGACAGACGTTGTTCTGCTCTTCATCTCTTTCTTTTCCCATCACCCTCTCACTGTCTTTCCCTCCCTCCCTCACCCTGTCCCTATCTATCTGTCTCTGCTGCTTTCTGTCCCTCTCATTCACATTCGATTGCAGATTCTGCACGTCTCTGAGCATATGAGGTAATATCGGGAAGCGCCGGACCAGCAAAAATGTAATAGAATGTTCTAGAAGAGCTCGTTCTGTAGATTAGTGTGAGAAACATTTTTTAGCCTCTACATTTTAGTTTTTAAGGCCCTAGAACGTCTTGTTTAGGAGTTATTTAACGATATAGATTCAAAAATGCTGTCGAGTATATTGCGGGTTACATTTGACGTGGATATTTTGTTTTGGATGATCTTGGGTGTCGCCGCCTCAGGACGGGAATAGATGGAATTCCTCTTCCTGTCTAATAAATTATGATAAATACCGGAGCAACGCTGGGTACTTCAGCTAGTATCTAATGATAAATTCTAAAACGATTATATTGAATTTAATAAAAATAAACGAAGTGTTTTCTTTGATAAAGCATATACATGCTTTACAATTTTCTTGTGTGTGTGTGGGGGGGGGAACTAGTTCCTGAATTTCTCCGGCATTGCTTCGGAACTGAGTATGGCTGATAAGATAATCTCGTGAGCAGTTTGTAATATGATAACTTAATTACAGTCATGTTTAACTGAGAAATTGGATCACGTTTCTCATATTACACAAAGTGAATTCTAGAAATGTCTTAAATGTCTAGTTGTTGCTTACTCTCCCCAACCTGTGCATAAGCGCTCTGCATTCAGATATCTAAAACCCCTTTTATTTAAAACGAAAGTATTTTATCTCTTAATTCTTGTGATAAAAACCTTGTTACAGCGCCTCTCATGTTGCGGGCATAGTGCGAGACACAAAACCGGTTGTACGAGCAAAACGGGGCCACGCACCGCATGCCATCTTTCCTTTCTCCACACCTTTTATAAATACACAAAATTACAGTAAGTGCTCTACCACACATGTGAAGAGACCAGTTGTAAGCCTAGAGCCCAACTGGAGTGCTGTACGCTGGTGGAGATCCCTGGAGGTGGAAATAACGCAAGCCGAAGGTCTGCGCTGGAGAGTCCCAGCGGGAGAGTTTGATTCATTGATTAGTGATTCCGAGCGCGTCCACTACCAAGGTCATTAGTCCCGTAAGCGTATTGTATGTTCCCGCTCGGGTGAGCTTTTCTCCCCAACTAGGTATCTCCCACCAGCAGGGCGCCGCTCCAGTCGGGAGAAGCTCTGAGCTCCCAACCGGGCTCTCGGCATGTTTGGTAGTGTAGTGCATGTCAATGTGTGGGTAAGGATAGAGCAAGGAAGAGGCAGGAAAGATCGCGCGCGGTCCGTCGCCCGTTTGTTAGGGTACTGCTCCGGCATTTGCCTGGTGTCGATCGGACAAAGCACGGAAAACTACTGATCAGGACAGCCGGCCGCTAGAATTCTCCTCCAGAAAGTAACTGAATTCGACCTAGCTGAGAAGCCAGTGTCGAAAATCCATCCACTGTCAGGACTCGAACCTAGGAGCCCCCGGTCAGAGGCACTGCAGAGACATCAGTTGATGCCCTGAGACTCCCAACGGGAGAAGAATGTCGCCACTTTGCGAGAACCAACGTGCACTACACGTACGGAACTTATTACCGTAGCAATTGACGAACCCGGAAACACAAAGTATTTAATCAGTCAACCGGTTGCACGGCTTGTGTGGCGAGGGCAGGAATCAGGTGCTTGGAGAGGGGAGCAAAGAGCTGGGGACAGGGTGGGAAAATTGACGCGAAGTGAGAAAGCGGTGACGAGGATGAAGACGCGGAACGAAGGCTGTAGTAGAGTCAGGAAAGATAATTATCACCGCCATTACGTGTACAGAACAATAAACTCAAATATTACTTGATATTATCATTAGGTGTCTTGGATTTGAACTTATAACCTTCATTGCCAGTTAAATTGAAATTTAAAGTCTTTTTTAATCGCAGTACATAACTATAAACGAATAACGAGATGTGAATCGGTTAATTAAATGGAAATTTTCTTTCCTTTACCTTCTAAAGAATATCGGTTGGGATCACTAGGGAAAGAATATCACTAGGGGACACGATTTTTACCTCCAGGAAGTTAAAGTGGGTAACATACTCAATTTTATACGTAGATTACGAATATCACAATAAAAACATCACATCACGTCACAATTTTTAAATTTACGGTATCTTTATGCCGTATCATACTGTACTTTACTATTAATGCTAATACATTTAAATTGCTTCTGTAAGATACGTAGAATCAATAAGCATAAAATCTTTTTAAAAATAAAATATTTGTTCAGTTCATCTATGTTGTGTCCAAAAAGAACCAGTAGATCCAGTTAAAATAAGTTTATTAACAAAGTAGCGTTTTCTCGGTACAAACAATGCTCCAGCGACCGGTAGAGTAAACCAGGTCGTAGCCAAATCTTCAATGTCCAGGAGATTTACCGAGAAGAGCGTAGGTCGTTGCAAAGTCCGGGTGACGTGCCGAGGGTGTTGCCGAAGTCCGAAGTAATACTGCGAGAGAGAGATCCGGAGGCGTTGCGTAGTCGACTGTGCTGTCTCCAATACTGCTGCGAAGTACACTCGATGCCGGGCAGATTCCAACTGCCTGTCGGGGTGCCGGCCGGCTCCCTTTTAAAGGGCCGGCGTCCGGCGGCGAGACTCGCTCCATGGCTCGAGCCCGCCGAACCGCGGCCGTAGCTAGTTGCTGCCGCCGCCGGCTCCCTGTCAGGGCGCGCTGCCTTGACGCTAGCGCGCCACCTCCAAATTTATGCGCGCCGTGACTAGCGCGACATAACAATCTACGCCACTTTCATGAGATATCAAGAAAATTAGTCTTTCGTGTTCTTTTTATTTTTTATTTCTTTTTCCTTCTGTATTCGAAGATTGCCATCTCTATTCTCGAGTCTGGTAGTCGCGCTCAATTACGAGTGGGACTTAGTGGTCTTAGTGAATGTTTTGAAAACAAGTAACGTGCATCCTCATATTTCCTATTGTGCATCATCGGAAGGAATTATTTTAGCACCTTACCTTATCGCTAGTATACTCGTACAAGTATCCAACTGTTGGGGTGGGTCAGTCGGTGTCTTGCGGAACTGCAACCGCAGTGCGCGTGAAGTTCGTGTCTGGTTTGGGGTGTGCCTCAAATACATTAATACATTATAGTTCCGTGTTTTTTATAAAGTGAAATTCGCTACATGATCTGTAGAACTGAATCGGTTTGATAACATGCAAATCGTCATTTCACATTGAAACTGTGCGAATCAACCCGAAAACGTCTGTTACGTATGTGGAAGATTTACACCCAAACTTCAAAGGAAAAAATATATGAAATTATAAAACTTGCGTATTCTTTATACTTAGGCTGTTGTGTTTGTGATCGGGACAAACCATGGGCTGCTCACCAGTGCAGTGTGACCTGTACAACGCACCTTAGATTATATGGTTGTAGGGAAAACGCACATTATTGTCGTTCGCTCCACTAATGTAAAGAATACCAACAAACCATTTTAATGTCTGCATATTTTTGCACAAATATGTATATTCCATTTTTAACTTGTTCTATTCCATCTAGAACTTGTTTTGACCTCGTATGAAGCATAATTTTGATGTAATGTAGCCGGAATAACAATGTGGAAATTAGTATAGGATTTTGTTTATTTCAAATACTAAAGAAGTTTATATCGTTTGAACTTCGCGTGATATAAACCTTTTACTTTCTCGACTTACGAATACTTCGTAAGAAGAGAACGTTATGTAATCGTGCGCCGGAAAACGGCGAACTTTCCCCAGAAAAACTCTTATAGCTGGAGACTGGTAAGGAAAAAGTGGATAAAAAATGTTGCTAAATTTAGAAAAAAAAATCTTCGATCTCGTGGTGTAGTCAGAATCCATGTTTTGTTGCTTCTTGATACTACAAAATCGATTAACGGCAAAACGTCCGTCTGTGGTTAACGCTAGCGCCTTAACCGTTCAGCCGATTTTCTTCAAAATTGATATGCCCCCAATCTTTTTCACTGATGTCAAGGTTCCTGGAATGTCAAACCTATATTTTAATTTTCGGGGGTACTTTATATGAACACCGTTGGAGATTTTCAAAGTTAAAAAAACGCTTCAATTTTTTTTATTAAATTTTGTTGTTGAATAGTGCGAAGGACTTTTAAGGGAATGATGTAGTTATCATTTTCGTTGATATCCCCAATTTTTCGAAAATCTCAATAAACAATTTCAAAACTGCAAAATTGAAAATAGAGAATCTTGCCTCAGACACGTCGGTTAAACAAAATTAGCACTAGGTCATGTACAATTTTAAAAAATGAATCGTTTTTGCGTAAATTGCACTTCAAATTTACAAAAAAATCTCAAAACCGCTCCATATTTTTTCTTTAAATTTTCTTTATTTATGTAATGAGGGACGATAAAAATATGGTCTTGGTCCTACTTCCGGGTATCACTTGGTTTTTTGAAAATTGTAAAAAAATATTTTTAAAACTACAAAATTGTAGAGATGTTTACCTCAGTCGAAGTAAATTGTACAAAATTAGCTCTTTGAAAAAGGTTCTGTAGAATTTTCTGAAAAATCGAGTCGTTTTGCGTAGTTTTCGCTTCAAATTAAAAAAGTCTCAAAAACCTCTCCAAATTTGTTCTTTAAATTTTCTACATATATGTGGATATGAGGGACGGTAAATAACTAAATAAACTAGTAGTGCTATACAATGGCACAGATTTTCTTTCAGTATTTATTTTTCTAATCTCGTTCGTCGGATATAGTATTTGGAGTAAGCCCTTCACTTCTGTATTTCTTTGTCACCCAAACAACTTTTGTTTTTCGCGTGTTGACATTTATCGGTTTCCTAATGCTAGAGCTGATACAATTACGTTTTGACTGATATATAAGTCTCCACTCACCAACTCCCTCCAAGGCCAAGGTGGTTAAGGAGTGCTGGGACTGAACGCTTCACTTCGGAAGATGCCGTGTTCGAATCCCAAACGGGGATTTTAATTTGATGAAAGTGTTTTTGAAAAAAAAGCTATTGAAGAGTGTAGAAACTTTATTGAAAATCATTTCAAGTACTTCTACTCACTAATAAAATTAATGTAAATAAACATACAGGACATCTCTGTGTTCTCACAAATTGCATCTTTTAAAATGTTTTCAATTCTGTTACGAGATTTCTGAAACGTATGTCTTGTCAAATCATTCGTTGTCCTGTGTGCATCTGTATAAACCGATTTAAGTAAAATTATGAGTATTTCAACATTAAATTGAAATACAATTTAACCAAAACCCATACCATCAACTTACATATCCCTAACGGTTCCGAAATTGTTACATTCTCGCCTTACGAATTCTTCGTAAGAAGAGGAAATTATTTAATCGTGCGCCGGAAACGATGCAGCGCACTGCGCTTCTGTGGCGTAGTGATATCAGCGCCGGCATGTTAACTCTGAGGAACTGTGTTTGTTTGTCAGAATGGAAAAATAAATTGCTAGTTGAAAACACTTTTGTTGTTTTATGTAGATGTATGATTTTGCGGAGCATTTTAAATGATTCAAAAATGCATGTGCTTTGGTAGCGCTCCGTATTGAATTTGACGTTTTGAATATGAATGAGAGAGGAAAAAATGTATCTACAGTGTAATATTTTCTACTTTGTCCTGAATTATTTGTAGCTTTTTTACATGGACAATTGGACATTTACGTGTTTATGCATTTGCCCGAGTTCGCGCTATGCTCACTTTTGTGGCATAGTGGCATGAATGCCAGCAAGTTAAATGTGTAGATTTGGGATTGTGTCTCGGAGCGGAAAAAAATTTGCTGGTTTATGTAGTAGTGTAATATTGCGGAGAATTTAGGAACAATGCGAGAAAGTATGTGCTTTGGAAGCACCACTAGTTATAATGATTTTCGAAATCAGGGTAATCGTTTCCTTTGAAATAACCTACTTTCATCCAGGAAGTACATTTTTTTCTCTAGTGCTATTGATTTATGTCTTCATAAAGAAATGAAACTATGTATCTTGTCTATTTATATGTTGTCTTCTACAATTTTTTTGTTTGAACTCTTTTGCAACGTTTCACTTTCTTCATTATGTTTCCTGTTGCGAAAATATAAGATAATATTCTACACATTATTCGACTCGTGGTTGTTGGGTTGAAGGTTAACTCTAAAAGCTCATGTTTCAGATGTTCCTCCCACCTCATCGTACGGATCCTTTCCATGCAACGTAGAAATTAAATTACATGCAGCACGGAAGTAATATTTAGGAAGTATAAATTCACAATGTTTTTCTGGTTTTTGTAATGGGCGTTGATTCGAACTGAGAAATTTATTTCTTAACTGTGCCACTATCTTGTTTAACATGTGTCACGTGCTTAGGTTGATAAACGTAAATACATTCGTGTCATGTTTCTGACATTCAGAAATAGCAATTATTAATTGATGATTAATTTTATTCTTTCTCCAATCTAGAAGGCACAAGGAAGCAGTGTAGTAAAGTCATTATTCCACTGCATCCTGAATTTCATATGATTTATTTATTGTAAAAAACAATAAAACTGAAGGTGACATGGGGAGAACTGTACATATCTCATCTTTCAATTCAAAAAGGAATAATTTTCTGAAAAATCGCACTGGTCAACGACAATTCCTTGTGCTAAATTCTCATTTGTTCAGTTTAGATATAGCACTTGTTGGGCTGCAATGTAAGTGTAGCAGCAGGGCATCCAATTTAGAGGAAAACTCTCTTGAAATTCATCTAATGGTGTTTGCAATTTTCGAAGTTCGTTCTATTATCCATTGTAAGTAATCTATTTTGCCATTTCTAATTCAAATAATCCTTATGACTCTGCAAATGAATGACGTTCTCTGTTAAATACTATGTTCATTTTTAGAAATATTTTTAGGGTTGACTGAATCTGACGAATATTGAGAAAAGTACTGTATAATTTCTTTAAGTTACTGTATTTGCGACCCGATTGTCGAGTTCGTAATAATACAAATGCTTGTGTTCTGCTTCATATGATCGCCATGTGTCTTGTGAAAACTGAAGAACGCGATGTGATGTAATGGAAGTAGTAGGCAAGACCAACCTTTGATCCATTT
Organism: Acheta domesticus; assembly: GCA_031308135.1. NCBI lineage: Eukaryota > Metazoa > Arthropoda > Insecta > Orthoptera > Gryllidae > Acheta > Acheta domesticus. The sequence goes on from JAHLJT010004567.1 coordinate 176,388,773, forward strand.
CATTCCGTCCAATTCATCTCGTCGAACCACTTACACATATGCATATTGCTGCTTTGAATGTCAGCAAAATATTGTGAGGAGTGTTCGAGTTTCTGTGAGTAAGTTCTGGATGGCGGCTCATCGTCTGTATTATTTCTGTAGTTCAGATCCGTGTTGCAGCTCTCACATTCAACTAATGTGGACAAATGAGAAGTGAAAAGCAAGACAATTTCCTTGAGAAGAAGCTAATGCATTTTTAGTTGATAAATATTAACACGATTCAGCAGCGAGTTAAACAGCGGTCTGACTGCGCATGTCGCAACATTCATTTTTACTTTGCCGTATACATAAGTATATACGGAGTAATATACGTGGTAAAGGGAAATTTATGTAATGCTGCGGAAAATCGATTTCGAAATTTCAACGGAAATACACGTTTTGGGGTCCCGCGATACCCAAAAAGTGTTTTTTCACAACGTCCGTCTGTCTTCTCTCTGCCGTGTGTCTGTGAACATCACTAGCGCCTAAACCATACACAGAATTTTTTCGAAATTGAAGACACCCCTGTCCATCTGACTGGAGTCAAAGCTTTGAGATTTTGAAAAACATACTTTACATAAAGCCTCTGGGACATTTTCAAAATTTTCTCCAGAATGACTCCAAATTTTTTCTTTAAATTTCTTGTAAGAATAGAGTAAAATATACCTATAGAGGTGGCATAGGTCCGATTTTCGCGCTTAACTCTGAATTTTCGAAAATTGCAAAATGAATTTTTGAATTTTTTTCGGCGTCTTCCTAAAACTATAAATTGAAGGTAGAGATTATTCATTCAAATGAAACTTGTTGTCCATGATTAGTTCGTTCATTAAGGTCATGTACATTGTTTTTTGGAAATTTTTGTAGTTATCGCGCAATGCTGCGTGCAATATGTGCAATTTGAAAAAATAACAAAAACAAGATTTTCTCAAAAACCGCTCCAATTCTTTTTCTTTCAACTTGTGGTATTGATAGTAGTCTGTATATGTAAATGTCATCTATAACATACATTTGCCCTATCCTTTTTTCTTCAAAAATATCACATTTTTCAGAAAGACTCAAATGCCATTTTCTTAGAATTAACTCCAATTTTTTTCTTCAAACGTTTCGAACGGATAGTGCTACTAGCACTCTTTAATATGACGTATAGTTCTTTTTCTTTGCTTTTTTTTCTTAAAAAATTACACAAATGTATTTTTTTTAAAGATCTCTCACACCGTTAATATGCGCATATACAGCAATTTGTAAACATTATTGGATTTGTGAGTTGAGGTGATTTAAATGACTTGTAATGAAGTTTTTCGAAAACTCAAAAATTTTCTCTGAAGAAGAGGTTGAAATTTAGCATTTTCTGTAGTGCTTACACGCGACTATTTTAAAAGCGGCTTTCAATTTTTGAAAGGAAACTTCCATTTAGGACGAGGTTTAACGGTTCTTTAATATTCTTAAAATAATATTTCCGTTCTACAATTAGAAAACCGAAAAATTAAGAAAATGTCAAAAAATGTACTTCGGACGGTGATGGCAGCTGGCAAGCGTGTGTGGCACGTTCGAATAGTTACCCGAGACCAAAGGAAATAGAAAAGTAATATGGGAAAGTATGTGCGATTCTGTAGCACCACTAGTTACTTTCTCGGTACCCCTTACGCTGTAGAGAGAAAGTCATGTAATGTTGCGTGAAAAAACGGCGAATTTTCGACAGAAAAAACTCTTATTACAGGGTCTTGGAAACGAACAAGTGGATAAATCCAATTGCTAAATATAGAATAAAAATTTTGTAACACGTGGTATAGTCAGAATTCATGTTTTGTGAGTTCTTCATACCGAAAGACGGCAAAACGTCTATCTGTCCGTCCGTATTTGAACAACGCTAGCTGCTAAACTGTTCAGCCGATTTTCTCCAAAATTGATATTCCCCAATGGATCTGGCTGGTGTCGCGGTCCTTTGAATTTGAAACCGATATTTTAATTTTTGGGCGTACTTTACATGAAACCCTTGGGACGTTTTCAAAATTTTCAAACAATGGTTACAACATTATTTTATTGAACATTTTATTGGATAATGTGAAGGACTTATGAGTATGGTGTAGGTCTAATGTTCGTTGAAAACTCTAACTTTTTGAAAATTGCAAAAATTCATTTTTTGCCGTGTTCCTACAACTAAAATATTGAACATACAGATTTTTTCCAGAATTAAATCTGTTCCTTAAAGATAGATTTTGAAATAATGTCATGTACAATTTTTCGAAAATATGAGTAAAAAAGTGCGTGAAAAAGCATGTGGGAAAGTGCTGGTTTAGTACTACTAGTTTTGTACGAAAAAAGTAACCGGGAGCGTAGCGGCGTTCTCGAGGGCCCCGGTGCAGAAAGACCTAATGGAGTCCGTCATTGTCTTTGTTATCTTTATCTAAGGGGCGTTTCTGGCCACTTTTAAAAGAGTCCATGACATCGGAAAGAAAATAGTAGGCATAGTCCGCGAAGAAAAGTGCTACAGAGGAGTTGCTCTAAGAAGGGACCGGCTTGACATATCGGGAAACAAAAGAACGCCATGCAGGGCGAAGACATTGCTGGAGATAGTGGTGAAGGCATTTACAAAGAGCTAACTATATACGAACGCACTGACAAAGTGAGTGCATGGACATAACCGGCAGTTATGTTGCCAGCAATGGCCGAGCGTAGTTATCAAAGCTTCTTATAGTAATCCCTCAATAGAAGTTTCCATAGATGTGCGTAATAAAAGCCGCTTCTCGATAGAGACAGACGCAAGGACGTTTGCTGCTCTTTGGCTGAGAGACAGAAAACATCCAGGCGTAAGCACTGTATTTCATGGCCAGCAAGCATGAGCCCAACGTTCATCCCCCTCGATCTGGGGAGAAAAAAGTGGCTCCTCCTGGCCGAACTGTCAGTTGCCAACCAATGACTTAGAGGTTTTACCTCTATATTTAATTACATGATTTCTGACGTTTGATCAGCTCAACGCGGTTATCCAATTGGGAGCTTCTTTACTTCATTGTTGGTATTGACGCTCCCAAATAAGGGGTCGTCCATAAATTCCGTAAAGAGGGAGGCGATCTAAAAATCATCTGGTGGCTCAGAGCGAAGTCGCTTGCCTTTCACCAAGGAGATCCGGGTTTGATTCCTGTCGATCTCATGTGAAATTTATTCCAACAAAACCAGTTTGACTGCTTCACAGGGCTAGTCCAACCCCTGTGAAGTGTCCCAAACCGTACCTCAATCCTAATTCCTTCCCAATTCTGGCTGCTGGCTGGTGACGCAGGGGCACACAAGAGAGGCGCGTGCGCGCAGATGCTGCCTCTGGCGGCCCTCTGGACAACGACAAACAGACTACTGACTAAAGGTACAGGAGGATTACTCCAAATTAAATTAAAAATTCATGTAGGCGGAGTATTGCTCCAAAAAGCGCTCAACGCCCTACAAGGGGTTGGGAGACACGTCGCGAGGAAGACGCGACAAATGTTAAAAAAAAGAAGAAGAAGAAGAAGGAGAGGGTCTGACGCAGCGTTATTCTGCGTTACATAGGGGAAGCGGGGTATTAGTTAAGTGTTACGTAACATTGATATTTTTTTTACATTTTCAACAGTTGCTGAAATAATTCATTTTTCGGGGACTATACTAATCATTTATTTGTTTTAAAATTAACTAATTTGTTTTAAAATATTGACTAATTAGTTTTAAAAACATAAACTAAAGTTATTAGTTGTAAATTTTTACAATAAGTGGAAATATTTTTTCTACTTAATCAGTAAGATTATGAAGAAAATATTCAAAACTGATTTGAAGTGTATTCTAGAATCCATTTAAATTGGCTCTGTAGACTCTCGATCTTGCATTACCCACGACGGTGAGTGTATAGCATTTCTCGCCCAAGCATTCTTTCTTCTCTCACAACTTGCCCTGATCTTATTGTTACGTGCATTTAGCATCGCCAACTAATTTCTATCTTAATTATCATTCATTTTAATATTCAACACAAATAAAATAAATACAAATTGTTTTTACTGTGCTATAATTTATTTTCACTCTTGCATTTAAAAGGGGTGGTATTGTCGCAAGGGTTACGTGATTAGGGGGGGGGTCCAGAGCGCGTTAAGGGTGCTTTACAAGGGGGGAGAAGTTATTGAAAATTTTCGGAATTTGCATTACGTAATTTATGGACGGCCCCTAAATAACCGCGCCCCAGCTGATGAAATGTTCGAAGGCACTATAAATATATCGTAGAATACCAGACTGACGTTCCGAACGACACATATGCCCATATGCCCACGGGGCCCGCCGACGGCCAGAAGTAACATCTAGCGCGCTCTGTCGAGTAGTACACGCACTAGCTCACAGGCAAATAGCATCTGGAAGGCGCAAAATACTAGTTTAGTGAGATAAGTTCCGGGAAAAGATAATATGTTTTTACTTTCCCATATACTATACGTACGTTTAGTATAGGGAAAGGTATGTAATGCTGCGCGAAAAAAGGGCGGATTTTCGGCAGAAAAACGGCAGGGCCCGGTAACGATTTATTAATCCAGTTGCTGAATTAAAAAAAAAGTGCTAACACGTGGTGCAGCCAGAATCCCTGTTTTGTGGGTCCTTGATACCGAAAACCCAATTGAAAGAAAAACACCTCTGTCCGTCCGTCCGTCAGTCAGTCAGTCAGTCTGTCCGTCTGTGAACGCTAACAACTAAACCGCTCAGTCGATTTTCTCCAAAATTTATACTCTCCTATTGATCTGGCTGATCTCGTGGCCCCTTGAATTGGAAACCGATATTTTAATTTTTTTAGGGGGGGCTACTTTACATGAAGGCCCCCGGACATTTTCAAAATTTTCTCAAAAACGGCTTCAATTTTTTTCTTTAAACTTCGAGTAAGAATAGAGTGAAATACACTCATTAAGGTGACTTAGGTCCGATTTTCACGGTTGTCTGAATTTTCAAAAATTGCAAAAGTTTCAATTTTTTCGGCGTCTTCCTACAACTACAACATTAAAGGTAGAGATATTTCCACCAAATAAAATTTGTTCTCCATAGTGAGGTCTTTTATTACGGTCCTGTACATTTTCTGAAGATTTTAGTAGTTTTCGCGCAATATTGCGCGAAATATTTGCAGTTTTAAAAACTTACAAAAAAAAAGATTTTCTCAAACACGGCTCCAAAGTTTTTCTTTGAACTTTTGGTAGGTACTAAATGTGGTGGATAGTACTAAATGTGGTGTATGAGATGACATATACGCCATATCGCTCTATTCTTTTTTTTTTAAATTACAAAAATTTAACTTTTTTGACTTGTGTCTCACGTTGTTGATATATACATTAGCGGCTATTTGCTCACATTATTACATTTACGAGTGCATGTGCTTTAAATAATGTTAAGTAAAGTTCCTCAAGAACTCAACCGTTTTCTGTGAAAACTAGCTCAAAATTCCGCATTTTCAGAGACCCTCAAACTCCATTTTCTCAAAAACGGCTCCAGATTTTTCTCTAAGCTTTTGGAACGGATAGTGCTAATTGCAATCTTTAATATGGCGTTAAGTTAATTTTGGGGTATTTTTTTTGTTTTTGCATATTAAAGGTCTCTCAAACCTTTAATATGCACATTACCAGCAATTAGTAAACAATATTGTACTTGTAGGAGAAAATGCTTCAGGTTACTTCAAATGAAGTGTTTCGAAAACTCAAAATTCGTTTGTGAAAAAGAGCTTCAAATTTTGCATTTCTAATAGCGCTTAAATGCCATTTTCTTTAAATCGGCTTGAAAGTCTTCAAAGAAAATTGCCATTTAAGACGATATTTTTGTGTTCTTTAATATTCCAAAATTAATATTTCCGTTCTAGCATTAGGAAACCGAAAAATTAAGAAAATGTGAAAAATAAATGTAGTTTGGGTGGCAATAGATGGCAGCTGGCACGAGTATGTGGCAATTCCGAAAAGTTAGCTCAGAAACAAGGAAATAGAAAACTAATATGAGAAAGTCTGTGCCATTCTGTTGCCATTATGTTGCCGTAATAAATTAAATACATATTTGTATAATTAAAAATTAATTTAAATAATAAATATATAACAAGTGCAATTCCTTGAGCAATTTGTTAATTTTCAGTGATATTTGTTCATAAAATTATTCTACTATAATTATTGCTGTTATAACAGATTTTTCTAATATATTTTAAGGATTTTGCATAAGGGGACCATTATTTTGTGTTTGGGGGGCTCAGTACCTAAATCCGACCCTGAAAGTGAATCAGCGATTCCCCCTCCCCCTAACAAGGAGAAAGTAGGTTTCGTAGCCTACTTTCAATATTAGGAAATTACGGGCTTTAAATTCATATTTCGGTGACTGGATGTTTGTTGTTTCTTATTGGAAACATAATATCCCAAGATTAATTTTATTTCCATTACCGAAATGTATGTTCTGTATCTGATACGATCGAATCAATTGTCATTCATTTTAGTGGCATGCAGTGGCGTGGCGTCGGGTCATCAATAGATGTGGCGATGACCAAGCAAAATAATAAAAGTATTGCGCTTTAAATGTTTTAGAGAAACATTGGGTAATAAATCTATACCTATAAATATATAGGCATGTTTAAACAATATTAGGCAACGCCCGATACAGTCATAAAACAACGAGAAGATCCCAATGGAATCGCTAAGGGCACTAATTACAAATAGTATAAAAGATAATAGTGGAAACTCGGGCAAATCAGCATGGGCGGCACAAGGGACAAGTGATTGTGCTGACCCTAGCGGCCTGAGGTGTACACTACAAGACAGACGTAAATGTTGCCAATAGAATACAACCGTGTGTACCATTTTTTGACATTACTTTGTAAGGTAGAGAATGGAGATATTTTATTCTTTTCTCTATGTTTATCAATATTATTTTCTCACAAAATACACATGTTCAGATACTTCTAAAAACCTGTAATCAATATCATTATGACTTTTGTTAACATGAAGGGCAGAGGCTAGAATGCGAGAGAAAAAAGATACATTTTATAAGAATGGGAGAAAAATAATATGCTCTGCAGAGAAACTCTTATTGACGGCCCGTGGTAACGAAAAAGTGGATAAATCCCGTTCCTAAATGAAGAAAATATTCCTCTAACACATTGTGTAACCAGAATCCATGTTTTGAGGGTCATTGATACCGAAAAATCGATTGACGGCAAAAGTCTATCTGTCCGTCTTTACAAAACGTCCGTTTGCCTAAACTGTTCGTTTCTTCAAAACTGATATTCCCTAATCAATCTGAATGAACCCGAGGCTTTGGGAGTTTCAAATGTATGTATATTTTAATTTTTAGGTTATGTGCCTCTAGTTTTTTTTAAACATTATTTGATTTCAGTTTTGTTCTGTCATTTTTCATTATCATTGGTTTTAATTTATATATTAAAGTGCTTGCGGCAGAGCATCAAATAACAATATCTACACAGATATTCTTCTACCAAATTATCTATCAGAAAACTACGAACAAACCTGACTTTCACACCTTGTAAGTTGGCACACACAAATTCTTGCGCTGTGGTTTACACCTCGAACCGCTGGAGAGGCTGCTTTTCTGTCACCAAAATATTCGAGGAGTTTCCACTATTATCTTTTATACTATTTGCTAATTATACTTCGGTTTTTCTTTCTTGGCGCACGGGGGGTTGTCAATAAAATGGAATATCTCACGTTATTTCGCGTCGTTCTCGGTTGTGCCGCTAGGAGTCGTATGATCGCGACTGTATCGAGCAGTGCTGGCGATCATGCGATTCCTGGCGGCACAACGGAGAACAACGCGAAATACCGTGAAATATTCCATTTTGATGACACACTCCCGTGCGCCAAGAAAGAAAACCCGAAGTATAACACATCGTTTTGAGAGCTCGCCGCCGCTCTCGATTACTGAGCCGGGCGCAGCGGTTCTCCTACTGTTGCACGACGATAGGCGCTCCAATACTTCGGTAAAAAACAAAGTCCTTTCACGTTCTCGAGTCGAAAAGAGAGAAGGACCCTCTCATCCAATTGAGAGGTTCAGAACTAAGAAATTGAGTCGTAACGGAGTTCGCGATTCGATGTCAGTGTCCCCCTCTACTGCCAGCTCGTGATCTTGAAAGGACTTCCTGTTTTAATCAAAGTGTACCCATCGCTGCGTTCGGAGAATCTCCGCTGTTCGGGGATTTCCGGCCATGATTGGCGAAACGCGCCATTCGAACTTCCAGTAAGAACTTGTGAGTGAAACGATGCGAAAATGATTTTTGTTACGTTCTGATTCTTGTGCGTTTTTACCAATTTTTAGTTGCGCTATCAAGGTTCTATTAATTGCTGTGTATTATGGAAAACGTTAAGATATTGTATAAGATATTATTAAGATATTATAGATATAATATATTATAGTTTGGATGAAATAAAACACATTTCGTTGGTTATTGGTGGCTCTATGTCTACGTGTCAAATCTCTTTTGAAAATAAAGGACAAGACCGACACAAGTCACCAGTAAAAATGTTTGCGTAAATTAAATGCTGCATTGGCAATTACGAATTAAGTGCCCTTACGAATTCAGCTAAAGCTCACAGAAAAATCATAATATATCTTAATATCACGATCGCAATCTAATGAATTTTACTCCACCTCAAACTTAAGATCCATTTTACATCTGTAGCCATAGGAACAACGAACCAAAAAGTTCCACAGAAATTTCAGTTTCAATTAAGGTGTTCAGAATATTTAGTGGGGAAATAATATCAGAAAAATTAACGTTTTTTAATATCAATGAATTAAAGGAATCTGGACGAAAAACCTAATCGAAATGAAGGTTCTCGATCCAGAAACTGAGGTGTTTTAGAATTAAAGAGTATAAAAATAGCTTAACTATTCGCATGTTTTGTTGAATTCTCCTTTTGCTAGTTGTCGTAAGTGTACTGCCAGGAGATTTAAGTTGTTAATTTTTCGACAATACTAAGAAATCAAATCTGTGGCATGGTGAAAGAAGATTCAATATCTGTTTTTACTGATTTTCGGTTTGTATGGCCAATGTGTGCTTTAAAATCCCTTCTTTCAGTGCGTGAAAAGCCAAAGCCCAAAGTCTGTTCTATCTCCTAATTTTGCATTGATTTACAATGGCCTACTAACGTTTGTCATAACGATGGTGTTACCCATTCTGTAAAACTTTGAATAATGATATTGGCCCTTATTTTACTAAGCCACAAAAATATATAGATCGTGCGCTGATGCAAATGTTTTCTTCTACTCTAGGCTCGGGAGCGAAAATTCTAGTTTTCAGGTGTTAACACGTTTTGTCGGTAGATACCTTTATTCATAATTCAGCGGTGTAAGAGTGGGTTATGACTTCTAGAGCTTAAGAAACGTGCCTAAATTATATTTCTCTCCCATACGTCACATAAAAATTTTACGATTTTTGTCGACAAATAAATAACGAATCATATAGATTTCTATTGTAAAATAACTTACATATAGTATGTGCGTATTACAGCTACCGCGGCAGAGAGAAAGTTATGTAATGCCGCGCGAAAAAACGGGAATTTTCGGTAGAAAAACTATTCGTACAGGGCTCTGGCAACGAAAAAGTGGATAAATACATATGTTAATTTATAAAAAAATTCCTCTAGCACATGGTGAGCCAGAATCCGTGTTTTGTGGGTCCTTGATTCGGAAAAGTCGATTGACGGCAAAACGTCTGTCAGTCCGTCTATGAACAACGGTAGCGGCTAAACTGTTCAGGCGATTTCCTACAAAACGGATATTCCCCAATCGATCTGGTTGATGTCGCGACCCTCTTGAATTTGAAACAGATATTTTAATTTTTGGGAGTACTATATATGAAGCCTCTGGGGTTTCACTACTCCAAAGCGTCTTTCAAAGGCTATTCTGACTACGTTGGTATTTATTAAATTATGTTAACGAGTGTTTTACGTGTTACAAATGTAATAATTATTATAATTATTATTATTAATTATTATATTAATTAATTATTATTATATTGCAGTGTTAGGTAAAAATGTTTATGCATATTTTTCTGAATATGATTATGAGTGATTAGGTGCCGGCTGGTGTGTATGCATGGTTTCCTAAGTCTTTGTATGATCTGTATGTACGCATGTGTGTTTGTATGTATGAATATTTGAGTAATATGTAAGTTTATTTATGTAAATATTAGTATATATGTTGTAAATGTATGTAAATGCATTTGCATGTTCTAGGTAATGGTGCAGTCAATTTGTTTTTATATCGATTTTTCATATGTTGTATTTATTTGTGTTTGTGTTGGTAAGAGTAAATGTACTTTCATGTTTTTATATTCTGTCACCGGGCAACATCTGCCCAATTGTAAAATAAAGCTTATATCTATATTTTCAAAAAAATGGTTTCAACGTTTTTTATTTAACTTTGTTATGGGATGGTGTTAAGGATTTTTAAGAGAATAGTGCAAGTCTCATGTCCATTGAAAACTATGATTTTTCGAAAATTCCAAAAGTTCAATTTTTTTCGGATTCTTCCTACAACTAAAAAATTAAAGATATATTGATTGATTACATGTTTCCGAGCGTGTCAACTACTCAGGTCATTAGTCCCGTAAGTGTAGTTCGTGTTTTTGTCGGGAGGTGGCGATGATCATTTCCCCGCTGGATAGCGAGGTCTGGCGCCGTCCTACCGTCGACTAGCGAGGTTTTTCCCCTCAACCAGGTATCTGCCACCAGCGGGGCACCGCCCCAGACGGGACAAGCTGTAAACTTCCGACCGGTCTCCCGGCATATGTGGTAGTGAAGTGCATGTTAGTGTAAGTGTGTGAGAGGAGAGGATATGACAAGGATGAAGAAGGAAAAATCGCGCGCGGTCCGTGGCCCGTTTGTTAGAGTACTGCTCCGGCATTCGCCTGATGTTGATCGGAGAAACCACGGAAGACTACCGATCAGAGCCGCCGGCCGCTAGAAGTCTCCTCCAGACAGCGACTGAATTCGACCTAGCTGACAAGCTAGTGTCGAAAATCCTGCCGCCGGGACTCGAACCTAGGACCTACAATCCCGGTCAGAGGGACTGCAGGTTGATGCACTGAGCCACCTCTCCCGGTATTAAAGATAGAGATTGTTTCCTTTAATTAAATCTGTTCCTTAAAGATATATTTTGAAATAAGATCACGTACAATTTTTCGAAAGTTTGAATACTTTGTAACTTTGCTAGAAAATACGGGCGAGAAATACGTGTTGTTTTAGCACCACTAGCTTTGTACGAAAAACATGACCAGGAGCGTAACTGCTCTCTGGAGACCCTCAGTGCAGAAAGACCAAATGGAGCCCATCATTGTCTTTGTCATCTTTATTGAGGGTCGGCGGGTATGTTATTTGGGATTCCTTCCAATCTGGGGCACCAGTTGCCCCAGCCTAGCTACGAACCTAAAATTAACCTTTTTATGGGCAACTATACTCTCGATGCCTTTTATTTGGCAACCTGCAGTTTCTAGTGCCATAGTGGAATTGGCGTAAAGATTTTCCATGAGATAGTGGTGACAATTTCCATGATATAGTGGTACCGCTTTCGTAAGTCGTTAGAAAGAGGAAACGCAAAAATCAGATTTGTTTCGTATTTTTTCACTATTCAAACTTATCGCAATAAGCATTGTTAAAATGTAAATATCATTTTTGTATATTTACAATTCAAAAAGTGTTTGTAGAATTTCCAATTATGTTTTGCAACTGTTTTTATTAAGGATATAATATTGTATCAATTTGGAGCTTCTTTAAAAATAGGGTTAAATTAATCTAGTTTCATATTAAGATAAAACTATCGAATAGTTGTAGAGAATTTGGAGAAACATGTATTTTAACAATTCTGTATAAATCTCCGCAAATGCTAACTTACGTCCTTGCGTCTTTGTGATGATCCCCCGAGGAAACTAAAAATAATTGAATGTGACCGCAGCAAATTTGTTAGTATTCTCCTGTTTAGAGCATTATCTCATTCCATCTTTCTGAGAAATGTTTTCAATATAATGCTCGACAGCAACAATGCTTTATTTCTCTTCTCACGCGCTTCCAATGATAACATTCAAGAAAATTACAAAATCCCTTGGTTAATAGTCGTGTATCGCAAGTGGACGCTAAAATAAGGCAATAATGATTAGGAATTGTGCGTAGGCATATTCTTTCTTTTTTAATGCTGTGTTATCTCATAAGCACTAGGTACACTTAATTAGTCGTAAATGTCATTCCTGATTGAGCGTAATTGTACAGTACTTTCGGTTTACGAAACAGTATTTTCTTTTCTTTCGTTTCACTTGTGGACTAAATAAATTGTGAATAAAATTAACTTACTTAAATTTTTTCACTCATTATACAGTAGCTTTTATTCGCCATACTTCATATCTGTTTTAAGATATTAATTCTTAACAAACTATTATCATGAATGAATATACAACTGTTATGCAGTCGCCTTTCAGTTTGAAAATATCGGATTTGCGTGCATATCTCAGGAAAGGGTGACGTTAATAAATTTCAATAAGTTTAGATATTAAAGCAATACTCCCGAAAAAATGAAACATTGACAATGTCTTTTGCAACACTTCTACAACTCAGGCGACGAGTAATTCACAAACGAGATCTGATAGCTATAGATGAGCGGAGTGTACCCCAGTATAATAGTCGCGCCTTGCTTCATAAACTTTGATTCGAGAAGTTGAACTACAGAATGGCGCCGGGCGCATCAAAGGTATGATAAGTAAAATTCTAGATCAACATCATGTTCCAAAAACAAAATACATTCAGCTAGCAATCAGTTTAAGATTTTCTTTTACTGAGACGCCTTTGCGATATGTAATGCATTCCTTTCAAACAGATCTGCTACGAGAAACTTTTATGTAGATTCAGTTAGTAGTACAGAATCAATAAGTACAGGTTTTACCCTGGTATTCGAATTGTTTTGGTTTTTTTTACCAGATTCTCCGGGCTCCGAGTGATTTGTTGTAAAGTGTGGGTTCTAGGTGTGATGTGATTGCATTGTACTGTATAGAATTATTGCATAGTTGAAAATAAGAAAGCTAAATTTGCATCGGGTACTACATTATAGATGAATAATAATGTAATTTTAACTTATTTTACGCAAAGTTAGTTTAGAAAATATCGAAAAAGTTAGCAAAGTGCAACATATATTTAGTACATCCTGACAGTTCCTTAACCCGAGATTCATTTTTGTCCTCACGTATCTTTATCAAGTTGCAGTTTCTGTATTTTCGGAGTGGGCCTTAACATTCGCTATCCTTTTCACCTCTTTCCAGTATCTTTTGTTTGAATGCAGTAAGCACATCGCAGACGCGATAGTTCGTAGAATGAGCTATTGTTGTGAATCTGCGTTGCAAAAATGTGTCATTTGAAACTGCTCTTCCCCTCCGTCGACGGTCTAAAAAGCTGTGTCCGTCTGTATACGGCCCCTCGATTGAATGTTATGACCACAAGCATGACTTTTCTTGCAAGTTTCCTTTTTGTCATTTTAGGTGTAATAAATGAGTTTGAAATGATTCTAGAACAAAAAATCAAAACGTTGCTATTCTTTGTAAGAAGCTCTAACTTCCAACGTATTTACAATGAATTGTTGTTGTCAACCGTTATAATTGTTTGAGTCATTGGTAGAAAAAGATATTGTGACTTCTCTTATTGCTTCCACCAGTTACACTTTTAGGAGAAATATAATTAAAATTACCTTATTGTTGTTGTTGTTGTTGTTATTATTATTATTATTATTATTATTATTATTTTCTATTATTTCACTCCAATGGAGGCCAATATCTTACTCCGGGACTGTGCAGACAAAGGACGTAAGATTTCTGCATAACATCTTGTCCATCTACTCTCCCAGTATTCTTCGAACAATACTGCAGGTGACCAAGATCACAGACTTCTGGATGGATATGTACACATCATGGTGCAAGCCTAAGATGTCAATACTGCTATTAAGTGTATTGGGAATTTCACCTGTAGCACCAATAACTACTGGTCCCACTGTGACTTTTTGCCATGCCCCACATCGATTTGATTTCATCTGCCAATGGCAGGTATTTATTAATTTTTTCCGTGTGCGTTTTCTTCAGATTGGCTGGTAGAGGACTGCAAAATCGATGATGAAAGTTTTTCATTCACCCTTTAAAACCAGTACAATATCCGGAATGTTGTTATTATTATCATCATTATCAATATTATTATCATTATCATTATTATTATCATTATTATTATTATTATTATTATTATTATTATTCCATTACATCACGATAAAGATGTTATGAGTCGGCTGAATATAAAATCTACTCCAGGTTGCAACCAGCTATCTAAGGAGCAGATCCGGTGACTATCAGTGCCTCTACAATACTTTACGCAAAATGTGGGCTGTTCCAAATAAAGCAATTTCTTGCACTTCCCAGTCTTTTGAATTACCAGGGAGTTTAGACAAGTTCTTACTCAAATTTTGCGGAACAAATCACAGAGCTCCGATAACTATTGGGACGACCTGTGCTTTTACGCCCCACATTCAGCTGATCTCGATTTCCAAACTCTTGTATTTAAGATGTTTCTCTGCCTCCTTGGTAACGACGTTTTGATCGCAAGGTACAGCAACATCGATAAGTAAACACGATTTTTTAGCCAAATCCCGGATAACTATATCCGGTTTGTTTGCCGCTACCGTGCGATCAGTTTGAATTTGTTGGTCGTACAATATCGTACACAATCCAACAGACGTCACCGATTTTGGTAAGTGTTCGTACCACTTGGGGCATATGTTTGGAACTTAGAGAGCGGTACAGATCTGCCAGTGGAGGTAGCTACACACCCTGTCAGGTCTTTTCAGGTATTCGGTCTTTGCTAGGTTGGACAAGCTGAGACAATATGATCGATGGTTTCTACGTGTTCCTGACAAATGCGGCATTTATCATCTTGGGAAATTTTGAGAACCGCTTTATCAAAATGTCGTGTTCTCATGGCCTGATCTTGGGCAGCTATTACAAGTGCTTCCGATTCCGGCTTCATCCTTCCCCTTTTAAGCCACATAAATGATTGATCTTTATTGATCTGAACCTTGTCCATTCGTTTCAAGTATTGTCCGTGGAGTGGTTTGTCTCTTTACGATTTCTTTAACATTTTTTGTGTCTCACACTTCATGTTTAGCAGCATCAGAAGTTCAGTGTCTGTTATTCGACGTGTCTTGCCTAGTTTTCTACGCAATGCTACACTAACAATGCCTCTGTTTCCCATTCTTCGATCAGATTTCATGACCTGCCTCATTAGAGGGTCATCTTGATGGCTGACTACATACTTTCCCAACCCGACTATTGCGTTGTGTCAGGAGGCCTCAATTTGTCTGAGGCCTCTTCCTCCTTCCTTACGTGACATAAAGTCTATGTGTATCATCTCGAGGGTGGGAAACATGATGCATTGTAGCAGTTTTCTGGTTTTTCGATCCATGGTGCGAATTTCTTGCTCAGTCCAGTCCACTAGTCCAAAACTGTATTCAGCTACAGGTACCGCCAAACTACCTATTGCAGATATTTTATTCCTGGAATTCAGAGCGGACTGCAGGACCAGTTTCACTCTCCTATAATGCTCCCTACGAATTCGCTCCTTCATTCTGTCGTTCGAGATGGTTTCACATTCTTCAATGCCCAGATATTTGTAAGTTTTACCTGGTTCAAGATCTTGAATCACAGTGTGCGTATCAATTTCAATGTTCTCAGACGTTGTGAGTTTCCCTCTTTTTAAATTGATTTTTGCACACTTGTCAAGACCAAACTTCATGCAGATGTCATTGCTAAAGTCATTCACGACAGACAGCATTTGGGAGAGAATCGCTTCATTCTTAGCAAACACTTTCAGATCATCCATGTAAAACAAATGTGATACTGGCCTTTCATCACCATGGAGCTTAAAACCAAAGTCAGTTTGCGACAACTGTCTCGATAGTGGGATCAAACTAATGCAAAACAGCAGAGGGGATAGTGAATCTCCTTGAAAAATACCCCTGTTAATCTGAATACTTCTGCTTTCTACTGCTTCCTTTCCGCTGTGTATTAGTAACCTGGTACTCCACGACTTCATACTAGCCTTGCAAAATTCAATGAGTCTAGGATGAAATCGATAGATCTCCAGGGTCTTCAAAATCCAATCGTGTGGTACACTATCAAAGGCCTTTTGGTAGTCAATCCAAGCCATGCTCAAATTACGTTTGCGTTTCTTTACATCATTCAAAATGACTTTATTCAGTAGCAAGATTTCCTTACAGCCATAAGAGCCTTTACGACATCCTTTTTGTTCAGCTGGCATTAGATGATTCTTATCTAGATGTCTATACATTTTTTCAGCTATGGCTGAAGTTATAAGTTTGTACAGTACTGGCAGACAAGTAATTGGCCTGTAGTTCTTCGCCAAAGAACTGTCTCCCGCTTTGGGTAGCAAATACGTGATGCCGCGTGTGAGCCATTCCGGGATTTCCTTTGGGATTTCAAAAATTTTATTAACAGCCCTTGCTAGATGAGAATGTATTGCTGTTAATTTCTTAATCCAATAAATCTGTATCTTATCAATCCCGGGGGACTTCCAGTTTCCCATGTTCTTAATTGCTTGGAAGAGGTCCTCTTCCGAGAATTGGTGAACATCTTCCACTGTTTCTACAAGTTCATCGGTAGCATCAACTTCAGATTGAAGCCAAGATGCGTCTTTGTTGTAGGATCTGCTCTCTTCCCAGATTCCTGCCCAAAATGCTTCGACGTCATCTTGTGAAGGAGTAACAGCTTTGCCATTCGGTTTTTGAGTCAGATTGCGATAGAATCTCTTCGCGTCTGTTTCAAACAACCGGTTCTGTACACGGAAATCTATT
This sequence comes from Acheta domesticus, assembly GCA_031308135.1. Lineage (NCBI taxonomy): Eukaryota > Metazoa > Arthropoda > Insecta > Orthoptera > Gryllidae > Acheta > Acheta domesticus. The sequence goes on from JAHLJT010004567.1 coordinate 176,405,651, forward strand.
CTGCGTTTGTACCTTCTTATTCGTTGAGCCCATGCTTGAATTTCTCTTTTAGCTTCTCAACTACCATTAGCCTGCTGGTGTCATTTTCAATTTGGTATTTTTGTTCAACATTGAATATTTTTCGTTGAACTTTAGAGGTGTGCGTTGATTTAGAAGATGCCTCAGCTAAGAGTGATATTTCACGCCGGGTGTCGGCTATCCGTTTCATAATTCTGTTCATCCATGGGGGTACAGAGCTGTTTACTCTGTTTTGCTGTCGGCCGTCGGTGTTATTGGCTGGCCCCAAAATTATCTGAGATACTAGATATCCAGTTGCATATATGATGTGATTGATTTCAGTAATATCTAGATCTCTGCCTGGGGTCTCCACCACCTCATTTCAGACAGAATTCACTGTTTCTATCACTCTTTTAGCTTTGGCAGTTTCGTATATTCTCCTCAACGGTTCGCGAGATTCAAACGGAAGTTGACTAACTCTTTCTATCTCGCGCCGAAGGAGATTTCGCATCATGTCCTTATCGTGTAATTCATTGCCAGATGAGTTTTCACCACTGACGTGTGTTTCACTGGAAAGCGATGAACCTTCCACGGGATCATCATTTTCAAGTTCTACATGTTCGTCATGTGGATTGTTCGAGCGAAGTACATACTCCGCATTTCTCTCAATGTCAGCAAGTTGTTCTGCTGTGAATTTTCCACTGCTGAGTATGTATCGTCGTTGACTGGCAAGCTTCTTTGAGTCTAGGGTAGGTCTCATATCTGGGTTCCGCTCTCTCCATACCTTGAAAACTTCTATTTCAGAGCCCCCATTTTTCGCTTTTGCATAGTAAAAGCACCACATCGCCTCCTTTAATTCATCCCGGGTCCATCTCTGACGATGGCTTCGAGCTACTGCCGGCTCTGGGTCCCTAGGACTAACACCTGTGGGATGGCCAGGCGTCGACAAGGTGACATTAGCTCGGTTTCTGAGCAGGTACGGGACATTGGTAGAACAAGGCACGTTAAGATTCATTACATTGCTTGTTCTATCCATTTTGCTCATTGGTTTGAATTGAGGATTCGCAGGACGCAAGTTCGAGTTCACAGATCACATTTAACCCTCGGGTTGTTTCCTGCCATCCGTTACTGCGACCCACAGTGGCCTCGGGGCATCCCCCCGCAGGGCCCAGCAAGGGGTCCCTCCGATCGCCATTCGGCATTACTAAACCTTACGGGATTTTCACTGACTGTTGAAGGCAGCCTCCTTCGCTGGCTAATGCAAGGTTCGGGCCTCCACTCTAATCAGTGGCCTGGTGTGCCAACCCAGTTTCTCTCCTGTACCCTCTATGGGCCGACAGCAGGAAGTCCAAAGGTTCATGACCCTTCCCTCTCTACTTACTTCCCACTCTCCTCAAAATGGAGTACTTCTTCGTCTGACCCCTCACCTTCAACCTATTCAGCAAAGGAGGCCCTACCGGTAGCTAGGCTACCACTGACATAGCTTTAAGGCTCATTGGGGTACTCAAGCTCCACCACCAACTCCAAGGTCGTGTACTCCCTAGGTGGAGTTATTATTATTATTATTATTATTATTATTATTATTATTATTATTTCCATTTATAACTGGCTGAGAGCCAGTAGCGACTCTGGCCGAGAGGCCCTAGGGTTCGAGTCCGGAAGGTAGCGGATTTTCGACACTAGCTAAAAACACCAAGCTGTCGGGAAGAAAATTCTAGCGGGCCTGCTCTGATCCGAAGTTTTCCGCAGTTTCTCCGATCAACACCAGGCAAATCCCAGAGCAGTATCCTATCAAAGGGGCCACGGACCGCGGGCAGTATTCTCTTCCTCTTTCTTTTCTTAACATCTCTCCCACGCGCACTTATTTACATGTACCACACCCCTAAGCATGCCGGGAGACCAGTCGAGAGCTTCGTTTGTTCCGGCTGAGGAGATGCCCCGCAGAGGAGATTCCTGGAGGTGAAGAGACCAGCAAAGTCCACTTTTAGGTCGGTAGCGGATCTCACCGTCCATCGGGGAAGGAACAACGCCACCTCTAGGAAAAATCGTTTTCTTCACTAACGGGAGAAATCACCGAACCAGTTCACGTGAATATCAATGTATCTGGAAGTATCACTGAGCTCCATGAAGACTATCGTAGTTAAAACTACTATTTACATTGAGCATCCTAAACTGTTATAATCATTCATGACTCTTGCACTCTGGGCTAATTATACAAATTGATTGAAACTGATTATGCAACATTTAGGTTTTAATATCTCTTTGAGAAACTGATTTAGTTTCGTAAAGTTCGACTTTAATAACCAACGTGTGTAAATACTTTTGTTTCATCGCCACTTTTGAATATCGGTGTAACAATAGCTGCTTTTCAGTCTTTTGGCTCACTGACTTTGTTAATTGAAACATTAAACTGTCGTAATATGTTTGGAAGAAAATATTCTCATTTAATTTTGATTATATCTGACGAGAATATCTCTGATCGGCGACATATACTAGTGAATTCAGTTTGTTTTTTTAAGCTTTGAAACTTTGCTGTAAGTTTGAATGATCTGTCCAGGAATGACGAATTGGACTTGTGAGGATCTAATGTTGAATACGAAATATTTATTAAACGTATCTGCTTTAGCCTCGCCCCAGTGAGTCACATCACTTATTTTTATCAATCGCGTGTATATTTTTCAAGAACGATTCTTGTACTTTTTTAACGTTTCCAATTTCTAAATAGATATCTGAAGACGATCATATGATCGGGACAACGTTGTCTGTGGATAAAAGCTTTCCTTGTTATCTTTTTATTTATGTTTTGAATTCTCCGTGTCAGAACCATTTTTCAGAATCCTGAACGGGACATTTTTAATGCATTTTCAGTCATTAAATTTTGCCCATTTTTGCAATGTCCGCATATTATTCCTTTAATCCTTTGAACATCTGTTTTCCTTTATTTCTATATCCAGTTTCATATTTCATCTCTTATTTTTATTGAAGTCTGTGCGCAACTCTGACAAGACAGAATTGTAGTATCTAATCCCTTCAAGCACACCGCATGGAAATAACATTTCTTGTGACTCGACGAGGAAAACATGTACCACCGTCCTGCCGACGGTCGGCCTATAATCTGAGATAATCCGACAACCCATTCCAGCCAATAGACTGAGTTCTGAACTTTCCCTTCGCACCCACCTCTTTCCAGTTAACACCGCGAAGATTGCATCAGCGATAATGACCGAGCGACCGTGTCTTCTCTCTTCTCTGGGACTTATTGCTTCCAAAATTTCATAACTGCCTTGTGGTCGATTGTACACAATAATATACATTTAACTTCCCAATGCAGCCCAAGATTTATATTTTGTGAAATAACAATTAATAAAAAAATTTAAAAATCTCATTTCTTTTGGCAGGTTTTTGCAGCTTTGTAACTATTCATGGCATCGCATATCACGAGTTCGACCGTTTTGGCAACTTGCCCAATCCATTGCGAGCAATGGTGGTTCTTTTCGGATCCAACTGGAGGCCTCCTCAGAGCTTTGAACTGTACATCCTGGTGTTTGTGTTCTGACTCAAGTGGAAACCCTCGGTCTCCACACAGTTTCTTATCAATTCTATTGGAATCGTTGAAGGTTTCTTTTTAAAGTGCCTAGCAGGCAGCTCCGTATTTCCATCTTTATTCTTTTAAGTGACTGTTTCTTAATCATACAGAATGCACAAGCCCTTCTTTCAAAAATCAATAATAACAATAATAAAAAATGTTCATGAATTTGTGGAAAGATTAACCACTTATTCGACAATACCTAAAAAACAGAAAATAAAAAGCCACAAATACATAACAAGAAAGTCCGATTTATGTGGTACAAAAGGGAATGAATGAAGCCAAAATCGTAAGTTGTGGTCATAGCTGGCCAAGATCAGGCCCCAAGACTACATGATAAAATGGTTCTCAAAATTTCCCGGGTGACAAATGCTAAATTTGTTATAAACAGGTAGACAGTTTTCATTACAAAGTCTCAGTTTGACCAGAAGTCAAAGTCAGAGTACATGTAAAGGCACGACAGTTATTTACCTCTACTGACAGATCGCCCTCAAAATGTGTGTTAAAGCCTTGAAAATTTCAATCACATGCTCCAAGAAGTACCAACATCAAAACTTTTGACATCATTTGGGCTGTGCACAATAGTGCACGACCAACAAGACCACACTGTTCATACGATAGCAGCAAACAAATCGGACATTGATATCCGGGATTTAAAAAACAAACTTTATTGTAGATGTCGCTGTGCCATACGATCAGAATATCGTTACTAAGAACCCAAAGAAATGCCTAAAATACAAAGGTTTGGAGAGAGAGGTCAGCTTTATATGGAGCGTAAAAACACAGGTCATATCGACAGTCATAAGATCGATGGTTGTGTGCGCAAATGTATGTCCAGTCATGTGAGCATTTTTGACACTCATTAATGTCGCAACAAATCGGGGGGCGTGATCTGTGATTCACAAGTAGAAATTATTCACTTTTATTTCACACACCCTGGATACTTGAGCTGAGACGCTTCACTCCCCATTATTCTTGTCATTCCATCAACTGGATATTTTCGCAAGAAATCAAAGTATTTATGTAGTTATACATCATATTTGACTCGTCGAACACGATTGAAGTTGTATATGTGACTCTATTATTATTATTATTATTATTATTATTATTATTATTATTATTATTATTAGAATGCAATAATAGTAGTACTTTAAAACTCTTTTTAAGAAACATTATTTCCATGTAAAATTATTTTAGTGGCGATTTCGGAATAATGTAAATCACCATGAAAAATACCCCTAACCTCTAATATTGCTCGGAGCTGGTGCTCGGATCGTTGGCTGACAGAATAATACATTTCTCAGACCAGAGTCTTGGGTGATAACTGTTTTAGAACCTGCCAAAAAAATCGTCTACGATTTTACCGTAGACGATTTTTCGACGAGAAAAATCGTCTACGAAAGAAGCTTATCACGGCGAGGAGGAATACAGTTTTATATTTCCTCGTGATCAGGGTTTGACGCGTGATCGGCTCCGCGTGTGTCGCGTCCCGTGGTTGCGAGGTGCGTGCGCACGCAATCGGCGCGGCGCGGAGCGGAGTGGAGCGGAGCGGCGTCCGCACACCTATGGAATTCCCTGCGCGCCGCGCCGCACCACGCCGCTGCCGCCCGTGACGTCACGACTCCCAGAAGCGCAGCCTTGCGCGAGGTCACGCAACCTGACGTAACCTGGTTCGAGGACGCCACCGTCACTGTCACCGTCGCCGCCAATGCCCCCGCCGCCGCCGCCGCCGTCGCCGCCACAGCCACCTGACTCAACTGGTGTAGCCACGCACCGTGCCGCTTACCGTCGCAGAAATGGCGTTTCGCAGAAACTCAGCCGCGGTGTTCATGTCTTTGGTAGTCATGAGAAACAACAATCTCCAAACTCCAGGGACATACAACTCCAGGACCCACCGGCAAAGGTGGCTCATCTGATGTTACTGCAGTGCCTCTGACCGGGAGGTTGTAGTGTTCCAGTCCAGACAGTGGCAGAATTTTCGACACTAGCTTGTCAGCTAGGTCGAATTCAGCCGCTATCTGGAGGAGAATTCTAAAGGCCGGCTCTGTTCGCTAGTTTTCCGCGGTTTCTCCGATCAACACCAGGCGAATGCCGGAGCAGTCCCCTTACCAACGGGCCACGGACCACGCGCCACATTCCTTCCCCTCGTCCTATCCTCACCACTTACTAACACTTTCACTTGCATGCACTACACTACCTCACATGTCGAGAGTCCAGTCGGATTGCGGCTGGGGCGGAGCCACGCTGGTGGGAGATACCTGGTTGGGGAAATTTTCCGCAAGCTGACGTAGGTCGGCGCCGGATCTCGCCCAGACAGCGAGGCATTACTGCCACCTCCAGCGGTAAAACATCCTTTCCAACATGTACTACACTTACGAGACTAATGACCTTAGCAGTTGGCGCGCCTGGAATCTCTAATCAATCAACAACCCCTGGGCCCTGTGATGGTGGACCCAATTTTTTCCGGCGGCGGTTGTGTTCCCGTCTCTGTAGACCCCACTCCGTGAAAGAGTCATTGGCCTTCGCCACCGCCGAATGATCCCACCCCGCTGCGCTATCTTTGGATGATTACTGTTGTTCCGCAGTGTTGAGTTGTGTGCAAGTAGACTGAGAGAAAGTGACATTGCGGATCTATGCCTGGGAGAGGGCCGGGAAGCGGAGGGCGCGAGAGAGCGGGAGAGGCGAGAACAGGACCTACGTAGGTTTCGATTGGAGTTACCAATTCGAATCGCGCATGCACTTTTCTTCGATTATGAAAATACGATACGTTTTCTCTCCGATCGAGTTTTTAGACCGTTGAACATTCTTGGGTACACTAGGATGCTGGTCGACATTTGTTTCTCCTAATCTCTGTGTACGTACCAGCGCAAAATATTTATAATTTTTATTTAATCACATTATTCACTGTTAGAATTTTGATTTATGTTCTAAAATATCATCGAGTAAAAAACAATATTACAAAAAGTGTGTTATAAAATATGTCATTGTCTCTCATGTTATTACATTAGCGGCGATTTCTTCACATTATTATATTAATGGGTACATATGCTTTAAATAATGTCAAGTAATGATTCTCGATAATTTAACCGTTTTCTGTGAAAACTAGCTCAAATTTCCGCATTGTCAGAAACGCTCAAACGCCATTTTGTCATAAATGGCTCCAATTTTTTTCTTCAAACTTTTTGAACGCATAGTGCGAATTGCACTCTTTAATATGAAGTAAAGTTTAATTTGGGGAATTTTTTGTTTTTTCAAAAATTACACAAATGCATTTTTTAATGATCTCTCACACCTTTAATACGCACATTACCAGCAGTGCTTCAAATGACTTCAAATGAAATGTTTGGAAAGCTCAAGAATTTTCTATGAAAAAGAGCTTCAAATTTCACATTTTTAGTAGCCCTTAAACGCCATTTTCTTAAAAACGGCTCCAAAGTTTGCAAAGAAAATTGCCATTTGAAACGAAGTTTTACTGTTCTTTAATATTATAAAATTAATATTTCCGTTCTACCATTAGAAAACCGAAAAATTATAAAAATGTCCAAAAAATGTACTTTGTGCGGCGATAGACGGCAGCTGGCAAGAGTATGTAGCAATTCCGAATAGCTAGCCGAGACGCAAGGAAATAGAAAACTAATACGGGAAAGTCTGTGCCATTTTGTATCAACACTAGTTCGTTCCCAGGGCCCGGCAATTGAATTTTTTTCTGCCGAAAATCCGAGTTTTTTTCGCGCAGCATTACATAACTTTCCCGATACTACGTATATTATTCCGTCAATACGTACGTATACGGGAAAGTATCAAGAATCTTTAGAGGCGAAGAGAGATTTTACTTAAAACTGTGAATTCTTTCTTTCACGTGTGAAACCTGTAGTGGGGGAAATTGACAGTCACACACACACATTTCTAGCTTCCTTGAATGTTCACAATCACGTAAAATGTTTAAGAACGTATCAACATGAAATTTTACTCTTCAAACGTTTGTATTATTAACGAATCATTTCAAATAAGTGGAAATGTAAACAATTGTATGATAAATAATTATTCGAAAGAGGTTCTTTTCCATTCAAAGGAGTAATCAACCGCCATATCAAATGCCGATTTGGTGACTGTTATAGTTTTTTTATGTCATTATAGTTGTTGTAATCTTTGCGTTGTGTTGTCTTGGGGAAAGAGTTTGACTCGTGGGCGTTGAGAGGCTCAAGTTTTTGTATCTTGGGAATTATGTTTAGATGAAAACTTGGTAGAGGTCTTGCTATGTAAAAAATTCAAATGCAATCTGAAGGATCAGATGTCCCATTATTTTCCACATGAGATCATGTGTCAACTTTTTGGACTCCGGAAACCATTGAATATGCCATTTGAAACTGAAATTGAGTTATAAATCAAAATGTGTCTATAACATACGAGTAAATATAACTATAAAGAATCTCTTAAAAAACTTCACTGAAGTAATTTTGCCGTTTGTGGACAAACTTTGATACTATTTGTAGACCTTTCCAGTGAGTGGTGGAAAGGTGAGGGCTGCAAAGATAACATCACAATTGTTGCCAGGATGTGGCGTAGGATTGTCTGATCCCACGCCCTTCAATTATAATGAAAATTTGATCTTCACGGTTTCATCAAATAGGGACCTTTCAAATTTTAAAGTATTACGAAAACCATTGAAATAAGAGACACCTGACTTCACCCATCGTCAGCCTTTTCTTCGTCAGCAACTGGGGATATGTCGAAGAGGAAGAGCGTTTATCACCTGTTGAGCCAGGGGATGAGTAATTGATGCAGTGTGACGGTACGAGCCTGGGGGAGGGGGGGAGGGCTAGGAGCGAGGGCGGGAACAGCAAAGCCGGGGATCGGGAGGAGGTGCGGGGCCGGAGCCAGGAGGTGGACCAGTGCAGACCGGTTTAAGTGGCTTACGGCATCGATTGAGTGCAGTGCCTCTGACCGGGAGGTCCTAGGGTTCGAGTCCCAGCGGTGGCTAGATTTTCGACACATTGCCAGGTCGCTGTCTGCAAGAGAATTCTAGCGACCGGTTGCTCTGATCGGTAGTTTTACATGGTTTCTTCGATCATTACCAGGCGAATGACGGTGCAGTACCCTAACAAACGAATCGTGCGCGATCTTTCCTTCCTTTTCCTTTCCCTATCCTCACTCCTACTTACACTCAATTACACTTTCATGCACTACCCTACTACACACATGAGGACAGTAGTGTGGAGTTTAGAGTTGTCCCGGCTGGGGCGGTGCTGGCGGGAGAGACCTGGCTGGGGAAAGCACCGCAAGCTGACGGGTAAGTAGGTGCCGGATCTAGCCATCCAGTGGGGCAAGATCACCGTCACCTTCCCCGACAAATATCATGAACTAAACTTACAGGACTAATGACTTTATGTGTTGACGCGCCCGGAATCACTAATCAATGAATCCACAGCGGCTTCCGTCCCGAGGCCCAGTCCCGCACAGCCATCCCTTGCCCTACTTTGCCCCCACCTCGTTATGCTTTCGGTCCCGTCCCCAGTTTTGTACGCGCATTCCCCCCCATCTTCCTTCATCCCCTCTTCGCCGCTCCCCTCTTCACCCTCGTATCTCTGCCCTTGTCCCCGCCTGAATCCGCCGACGAAACGCAGGGCCTGTTCTCGCGTCTGCCGCTCCCCGGCGTACAACCGCCTCTGCCCCCCAATCCGGGCCCGTTCGCGGGGCCCTTACCCTTAAGGTGGCTCGACACATTCGGCATTCACTGAGCAGCAAGCTACTACTCACCCGATCCCGACCAGTTGATGTGTTCGGCAAATGTTCGCTCCCTTTGATGTGTCAAAAAGACCGACACGCAGTGGGTAGGACGAGCGCCGAATATTTGTCACTCGGCAAATAGCAAGCGACCAATCCACCCTACTCGGGATTCGGCGAGCGGTTGCTCGCTGTTCGCCGAATAGCGAAAGTGTGGAGCCGCCTCTAGACCCGGACGTATACAGACAGCATCCTGGGTCAACTTTTCCTAGGCCTTTCATCTTTCTCCCCAAAAATGCATAGCCCGACTGCAACCCGTTCCGTTTTCCTCTTTAGGGGCCGTCCATAAATTACATAACGCAAATTTCAAGTATTTTCAATACCCCTTCCCCCTTGTAACGCACTTCCCTATCTCTATGTAACGCAGCGTCACTCTGCCTCTTACTCCCCTCCTTCCCCCTTTAGCGTGACGTAATTTATGGATGACCCCTTAGTGAGGATTAATTTCTACGTTTACCATGGTTTGTTTTGCACAATATTGGTCAATTATAATTGGTCCATTTGTCTGATTTGAAGAAACATTTTCACGTTCTTTTAGAGTTCTTGAACCTTGAACACCACACTTAAAATTTGTAGAAACGAAACTTGAAACCTCGTATCGTGAACACTTTCTTACCTCGCTCACTGATCATATACAATTCCGTCGTCTTGCGCGTTCCCCAACCAAGTATCTTCGCCCCAGGCTGGACAAACTCTAACCTTCTGAGAGGTCTCCCGCCATATATGGTAGTGTAGTCCATGTAAGAGTAAGCTTGTAAGTAAGGGGTGATGATAGGACAAGGAAGAGTAAATAAAGATCGCTCGGGTTCTGCACCGGCATTCGCCTGGTGTTGATCGGAGAAACCACGGAAAACTTCCGATCAGAACAACCGGCCGCTAGAATTCTCCTCCTAACAGCGACTGCATTCGACCTAGCCGTGAAGCTATACTGTCAGTGGCGAGGCATCGGGTCATCGATAGATGTGGCGATGACCAAGCAAAATAATAAAAGAATTGTGTTTTATATATTTTAGACAAAAATTATTTAATCAATATATTGGCATGTTTAAACACACTAGTTAGGCAACGTTTGATAAAGTCATAAAACAACGAGAAGATCCCAATGGAATCGTTCATTATACTTCGGTTTTTCTTTCTTGGCGTACGGGGGGGTGTCATCAAAATGGAATATCTCACGGTATTTCGCGTCGTTCTCGGTTTGCCGCTAGGAGTAGCATGATTGCGACTGTATCCAGCAATGCTGGCGATCATGCGACTCCTAACTCCTAGAACGACGCGAAATACCGTGAGATATTCCATTTTGATGACTCACCCCCACGCGCCAAGAAAGAAAAACCGAAGTATAGTGTCGATAATCCTGCCACCGATAGACCTCGAACCCTAGGATCTGTCGCTCAGAGGCCCTCCAGTGACAGCGATTGACGCCCCAGAACCTCCTAAGCCGGTACCCCTACGACGGCGTGTGCAGGGCGGAGCGGGGGTGGGGGTGGGGGTGGCAGGGGGAGGGGCGGCTTCCTGATGAGACGGGAGATTGCGCGTGCGGTTCCGCGCCCCGACGCGCTGCGCGCCGCCCGCGCGCCGGCGCCCGCCGCGGCGTCGATTGGCGGAAAATCCAACCTGCCCCGCAAATTGATTTATCTTCCGGGTCGCGCCCGAAACCATTCATCAGAAAATTACGCGCGGTGACGACAAATCAATTGTTTTAGCATCGCGTCGGTTCAAAATCTTCAACTTCTCTCGCTGGCACAGCTTTTTTGTTGTGCAGTGTCATGTTTCTTGCGGAAATGATTCATGCTGTGGTATATAATGGTTACTCAATGATCGCGTTTCTTTTTAAACCGATGCGAAAAAGTGATTCCTTTCAATATGGAACTTGATCCTTTCTCGAATGTCGAAGACGCAGTGCTTAACGTTTACACTGGGGTACAATGATTTTATTACTAATTATGTAAGAGTGGTCTAGAACTATAAAACATCGCTCTGTGTCTGTCCGTCGTCAATGGTAGTGCTTAAACCGTTCAGACCATTTTCTCTAAAATTGATATTCGCCGATCGATGTAAACTAACGCGAGGTCCTGGAAGTTTGAAAGATTTTTAGGGGTGTTTTTCATGAATCCTCAAAAAATTTTCTCAAAAATGCGACCAAATTATTAACTATTTTCCTCCTCGGATAGATCACAAGGCTCTTCAAGAAATGTCACAGGTCTCATTTTCGTCGAAAATAAGTTAGAAAATAAATTTCGAAAAATGCCAAAGTTCAAAATTTGTGTCTTCCTAAAACTGCAATATTGAAGAAAGAGATTTTTTCATCGATGAAATCTGTTGTACAAATACTCGTACATATCTTCAAAGAAAATGAATAGTTTTTCCAAAATGTGAATAGTTTTTGCGTGAAGGATGGCCAATTTTTAATAAAGTGTTTTCTCCAAAACACTTAATTTTTACTTTCTCGCTACCGCAACCGCTGCAGAGAGAAACTTATGTTATACTTTCTCTCTACCGCAGTAGCGGTAGCGAGAAAGTTGTCAGCTGCAGAGGCGGCTCCTCGTCTATATTATTTCTGTAGTACAGATGCGTGTTGCAGCTCAAACATTCAACTAATGTGGACAAATGAGAAGTCAAAAGAAAGAATGTCCTGGAGAAAAGGCTAATTGCACTTTTATTTGATAAATATTAACACGATTCAGCAGGAAGTTTAACAGTAAGCGGACTGATTTCGCGCTTGGGGACCCGCACGTCGCAAATTTCATTTTTGCTTTCTTACTTCCGCTTACGCTGTACAGAGAAAATTAGGTAATGCTGCTCGAAAACGTGGCAAAAGTTTGGCAGAAAAACTCTTATTACAGGGTACTAGCAACGAAAAAGTTGATAAATCCAGAGGCTAAATTCAGAAACAAAAATCCTCTAACACGTGATGCAGTCAGAAACCATGTTTTGTGGGTCCTTGCTATCGAAAAATCGTTTGACGGGAAAACGGTTGTCCGTCCGTCTGTGATCAACGCTATCGGCTAAACCGTTTCGCCGATTTTCTCCAAAATTGATTTTCCTCAATCAATCTAGCTGATGTCGCAGCTCCTTGAATTTGAAATCAATATTTCAATTTTGGTGGTTCTTTACATGAATCCCCTGGGACATTTTCAAAATTTAAAAAAAAATGGCCCCACGATTCTTTATTAAACTTTGCTATTGGTTAGTGTCTCGTAATAAATGGCGCAGGTCTCATGTTCATCGTAAACCCTGATTTTTCGAAAATTGAAAAAAAATATCGAAGTCTTTTCGGTATCTTCCTGCAACTACAAATATGAAGATAAACATTGTTTCGTAATGAAATGTGTTCATCGGAAACAGATCTAAAAATAATGTCACGTTCAATGTTTCAAAAACATGAGTATTTTTGCGAAATATTTTGTCGAACATAGGCAATTTTTGTCTTTAAACAACTTTTTCTTAAATAGGGCAGTAAACTTTTTGATTAAATTTAGACCTTAGGTAGCGTAAAGGACGCTTAAGAGAATGGTACAGATCTCATGCTCGTTGAAGTCCCTAATTTTTCTATTTTTTTAAATTAAAAAAAATCGGCACATGCCTACAACTACAATTTTTTTCTTAATGAAATGTGTTCATCAAAAACAGATCTTCAAATAAGGCTATGATGAATTTTTTGAAAATATGAGCATTTTTTGTTTAATTTTGCGACAAACAATTGCTCGCTCCGAATTTACTGCGCTTCGTGAACGTAACTCCAGACAGTTGGATGCTTCGTAAGTTAAAACTTTTATATGATTTCATATTTCTTTTTTAATTTCTTAGATCCGACCTTTTGTTATACATTTACACTTTAATATTATACAGATTATTTAAACCTATTTGAAAGTATACGAAATAAAAATTGCTACCCTTCAGAAAATATCAGATTTGAATGTACGTGTAACAATGACTCGGGAGCTAATTTTTGTGAATCACTTATTAATGGAACATGATTTCCTGTATAAAAAGCAGTTATAATATTGTCAAATTTGTGTTGATATTTGCTTGAAAATATTTATTTTTTACACTAAATGTATGATTTGTAATGCGTTTTACAAAAAATTATGACTGAGATGTGTTAATTCGGAGAGAAATTGTGGATAAATAGTATTATTAAATTTATACTAGCGTACCCGTGCGAGAACTCTCGCATGTTAAATCCCACCCTTTCCCTATCCATTTGTCTATCCGTTCCATAAAGGAGAGGAACTACTAATGTACTTACAGAATATCAAACAAAATAACAATGCAATTGATGTTTGAAACAAATTTTCAACTAAAGTTTATTCAACATTATAGAGACATGTTCTTGGAACAATTCATACTTCTTTAAAAACAACATTTGAAGAAATGTTTCAATCTTCCTTGAGAGTTAGCTTTTCGCTTTCCTTGATAGTCAAATAATAGAAAAGGTTTTTACTATTCAGAAAGACAAGTAAATTAGTGCGAAAATACCGGATCGGGCAAGAACAGACCTACTCATTGCAATATTATTTAACTTTCCTTGATTTGTTATGAAGAACCGAGTGGGTTTTGGAGAGTCAGGGTGCCAGCTTTGTGGGGTGAGAAAATCGAAAAATTATTTGTTTACAAACAATTCCGAGCCAAAAACTTAAGTTTTCACCTTTGAGTACTAAATATCATTTGTTAGCATTAGAAACAATTTATTAGGCATTAGTAAGCCCACTTCGGTACATGGGAATGTTGCTCAAACTATGTTTGCATTTTTAATATCTTAACGAACCGACACCTTGAGTTTAATATCAAACGGTGTTTTATTTACTATATGAGTTTGCAGTTGGGCTTTGGTGTACATACTTCCAGATACCGCCAACATTTAAATCGTGCGTTTGGACTGCGATAGTTGGCAGTTGTCGGGTGACTTGCACTATTCGTTCTATAACTTTAAATTTAGTTGTTTTTTGATTGATTCACGTAGTATTGTAGGCTAGCGCGTTTTGATTTTTGTTTTCCATTTATTTCAAGCTATTTTACTTTAGCTACATTCAAAAGTTTGTTCTTTGTGTTGTGCCATAGCACAAGTTTTCCCCCACTACCTCTGCGTACCCCTGCGAGAACTCTCGCATGTTAGACCCCACACTCATCGCTATCCTTCTATTTTCATTCTAAGAGGCAAAGTAGTTATTTATTTATTTGTCAAAAACAGTAAAAACTGTATATGACGTGTGGGGAAAGAGATTTATCTGCGCACATTTTCTTGAGGGCCAGAATTTAAAAAAACAAACAAAAAAAACGTGTTTATTTGTATCTATACTACTTACTACTATCTATACTACTATACTTTTATTTGTATCTATAAAGGTAACTTGCAGTATACTAACACAATTACAAATAAAAATAAAAAACAATGCAATTAATGTGTAAAATAAATTTTCAATAAATATTTATTCAATATCATGGAGAATTTGCTTGGAAAGACATTTGAAGTAATTATTCAATATTCTTTGTCAATTAGGTTTTAGTTTTTCGTGATAGTCACAAAAATATTAGCTTTCTACTTTTGAGAAAGCTACGTGTCTGAACCTGTTGACTTGAAAATTTCATCGAATGATAACGAAAATATTGGTACGGGTAAAACACAAACACAGTCTTCACTCTTCACTGAACACCCACATCCTTCCACAATTAAGTACACAGCCCTTATAGACCATGAAAAAACGTTAATTGAACAGTTTCACTACACGCATAAGAAACAATCTTCATAGGTATAGGTCTCAAGCAACTATAATAGTACTTCTAGTTGTTGCTGGAGAGCAAATCTTGAATTAATGACTATGCAAATAAACCTGCACAAACTACGGTGTTAACAGAAAGCGTAAATAAAGATTGTCGAATCTAAGCCTTCTAAGCGTGTCGCCACAAAAATTACTACCAGCAGGAAGGACTGAAATATAGAGGTGGCCTTGATAGTATTGAAGCATGGAACCGAAAAGTTAATTGAATGAATCGGAGAATCTCATCTTGTAGATTATGGTATAAAAAACGTTTCTTTGAGGCCATTGGCCTCAAAATTTTACTTTTTAAGGCTTTAAAACGCTTTGTTTATGAGTTATTTGCCGATATAAGTTGACATGTGATGCGGGTTGCATTTTACATGAACATTTCGATGCGTTTTTTAAGAAATCATCCATATTTTTAAAGTCAAAATGGAATTCGTCAAGTCCCCGTGAAATTCTCTTTCTTTAGAGCCCTCATTTATAAAGATTGGTTGCGTGTGAGAGCCTGAACCCAAAGGTATACTACTGAAATAATACAGGAGACGATTAAGTGGTATTACTAAAAGCGAGAAAGTACTTGGTGTTTAGCATCATTAGTTTCTTGATTTTTTCGTATGTATCAGTGGAAGATAAATATATACTGTTCCCGTTTTCAGTGAAATTATATTTTCGAAAATTGCAAAAAATTAACATTGCAAATTTACAATATTGATAATAGAGATTTTTTAAATAAAATTATCTCTTTATATTAAGTTATGTAGAAATTTCTGAAAAAAAAACTAGTGTTTACGTAATTTTTTCTTGAAGTTAATCCAATTAATATTTTTTCCTGAAAAAAAGCTCCTTTTTATATTTTGTTTAAAAAGAGGCGCAGGTCTTATTTTGTTGAAATCTCTTACTCTTGAATATTGCAAAAGTTAGAAACAATCCGAGAAAATAATTCGGGGAGTAATTCCCTGCCCAGCAATAGACACGAGGATAGTCGATTTCGGTGTGATAGAAATCCGCCATATTGTGTGTTAATACATGTAAATAGAATATAATAACGATATATTATATTGAGAAGGGATTATGAAAGTGGTTGGGTTGAGTGATCCTCAGAGAGCGCAGTCTAACGGAGGCCTGCGTGGGCTGTTGCAGGAGGAGCGGGCCAATGGCACCCAGGCGGCGGAGGCGCAGTCGCTGCTGGGGGCGCCCGCGGCCGCAGTGAAGGTGCTGCCTGCAGGCGACGCGCGCCCACCAAGGTATCTTCATCTTACGTTGAACTTTCCTTTTAATTTCCCGCCTACTATGCCTTTACGTAGTAAACAGAATGTTCTGTATTGCTGCAGAGGAAACTGCAATTTTTCGAATGAATGGCTGGAGGAGAATTCTAGCGGCCGGCTGCTCTGATCGGTAGCTTTCCGTGGTTTCTCTGATCAACACAGGCGAATGCTGGGCGACCGGGACCCTAACAAACGGGACACGGACCGCGCGCGATCTTTCCTTCCTCTTACTTGTCCTATCCTCACCCCTTACACACACTTACACTAACATGCACTACACTACCACACTTGCCTGCCGACCGTTCGGGAACTGAAAGTTTGTCCCGGCTGAGGCGGTGCCCCGCTGATGGGAGACGCCTGGTTGGGGAAATCCCGCTAGTCGACGGTAGGTCGGCGACGGATCTCGCCAACCAGCGGGGAAAGTTCACTGCCACCTTCCGATGAAAAAACACGCACTACAATTTCTGGACTAATGACCTCTGTAGTTGACGTGCCCGGAATCACGAACAATCAATCAATCGAAAGAATGGGGGTCATGATATCGCAAAAGTAGATAAATATTTTGCCTGCATGTAGTACATTACTTCCTTTAACACGCTATATAGTCAAAATCCAAATTTTGTGAGTCCTTGAACCCTAAAAATTGGTTTACGACAAAGCGTATGTCTGTGGTCGACGGTAGCGCGTAAACCCTTCAGACTATTTTCTCCAAAATTGACATTTCTCGATCGATTCTGGCCGAATGCGAGGGCATTTTCAATTAGAAACTAATTTTGATTTTTGAGGCGGAGGTATTGTAAATGAAGTCTTAACATTTTCAAAAGTTACTAAAAAATGTCTTTTAATGTTTGGATTACATTTTTTATCTGATAGAGCAAAGTACGAGAATGCAAGTCCGATTTTCGTTGAATTTTCGTCTAAACTTTCATAAATTGTAAAAGTTAAAAAAATGTAGGCGTCATCCTTCAACTTCAATATTGAAGATAGAGATTTTACATATTGAAGATGAAACATGGTCGCGATGACGTTCTATTTTACGCGCCGAACTCCGGCCCCTTAAATGTGGATGTAGGTTACAACGCCCGTACGTGAAGGCCCGCACGTACTTCACGTACGGTTTGCCCGTACGTGAAGCCACCGAGCTACCTATCTATCCTCGGACTCCTGCCCTTCGCGCCCGTGTGAGCTGTGTTCAGCTGTTACCCTTCCGTGCGGGGCTAGCTGACATCCACGGACACTCGCTGGTCGGGTGGGGAATGTTCGTTCGGGACCAACATTCGAGTGTGAATCCGAAAAAGAGAGTTTGCACAATGTACGCCAGTGGTGTCAAGGTCTTCTACTGGTGGCAGTGGCACGCGTCGTGGCAGCGTACCATGCCACGAGCTTCTGTGCGCAACTAGCATCGGGAAAGGGAACTATTACGAGTAGTAGTAACCGCGCTGTTTTACAATAGTGATGTGGCGGGTTAATGAACTGCGTGGAGGGGCGATTTCGTCGTGGCACTCGTGCCACGGACTCCCGCTCGTGACATCGACCTTGACAACACTGGCGTACGCTATTAACCGTCTATATAATTTTATGAGTTACCGTGTCAGTAAAAAATGCATAGATAGCCAAAAGTAACATTTAATTTCATTTTTAGAATTTCTTTTTATTTTGAACTACTAATGAGAAGTGCACATATAAAATATACGTTCAACAATTATATTAATTTACATGTAAGTATAAATTAAATGTATTTAATTACTTTTTATTTTAATGCATAATTACTCGTAGATAAACCTTCAGTAGCAGTGAATAATTAGATTAATTTCTAAAAATAATACTTAAGGTTTTTGTATAAATGACTTCTTAATAGAAAAAATATGTGTCAAGTCATTTTTTGGAGATTTTTACTCACATTTATTATCAAGTATGGCTTGATATTAGTTGTTTTTTTTCTTAAAAAAAATTCGTTATGTGATTAAACTCTTAGCGATATATTTTAATGTTTGAAATTATGTTTTCAGCATTCCTTGCAACAAAAGAAGACAATAAAATGTCTCATTAAAACTGCGAGCCTTCAAGGAAGAAATCGAAATATTTTTATTATTCTCGATGTATTACATGCAACCTTTTAATACCCACAGTTTCCAGAATACACAAATTGTTGCCGAAGAAAACAAAATGTCTTGTCAACGGTTTTAAATAAACCTCTTCAAATCGGAGATAAGATTTATAGTAAATGTGGTGCTTATACCAGAAGGCTTAAGTATCATCCAAAGCCACAAGCACAGCAAAGAACAATGCTGTAGTATGAGTTTTATAAAGTTGCGTCTCAAGGCCCGTCTTCACAGTGACATAGGCCACTGCATTTCGCGTCTTTCTCGGACGTGCCGCTAGATGTCGCATGATTATCCATGTAGCAGCACGACTGAGAAAGACGCAAAATGCAGTGACATATGCCACTGTAAAGACAGGCCTTGAGGTGCAGCTTTATAAAAATCGCATTATAGAACCACAATGAAGCACTTGAACAAGAACAAGTGCAGCAGTAAGAACATGAACAAAGGAAACTATTGACGTCGCAACGGCAATCAAAACATTACTTTATGCAAATATTATAACAGCTAGCAAAGAAGGAACTACAACGACAAGCAGGACCTCAAGCACTATAGTTATGACAACAGCACGTACAGCAAAAAATAATAGAACAGTTATTTGTTTCTGAAGGACACTTTACGACCAGGAGAAATAGAAGCAACCCCATATTGTTCACGCTCAATACTAACACGTGCAGCAATACTCTTTTAAGGTGTGAATCTCTGACCACCAGTCAGGAATCGTCATGAAGAATACGTCAATGAAACTTCTCTTGCCAATGAAGTTGAAGTTGAAAGAATTGACATGCCTTTTAAACGCCGAGTCTCTACTCACCATTACTGGTGCTTACATCTTTCAAGAGAACATTTT
This sequence comes from Acheta domesticus, assembly GCA_031308135.1. NCBI lineage: Eukaryota > Metazoa > Arthropoda > Insecta > Orthoptera > Gryllidae > Acheta > Acheta domesticus. The sequence continues at coordinate 176,425,000 of JAHLJT010004567.1, forward strand.
GTTCAAATTCCTTTTGTAGCACTATTCAAGCATTTATTAAGAAAAGGATTTTTATTCCTGATGGAAATAAATGTTGTTCGCATCATCTTATAAAAAAGCGATTTTTTGTAGAAGAGTTAGAGAATATCCGAATTGCTTCAAATACATCATCAATAAAATCCATTGAATTTGTAGTTTTTGGATGCGTTATCATAAAAGGTTGATTTAAGTCTTCGCGATCTTGTAAATGATTGTTACATATGTAAAGAACGTGTCTTGCGGAATATTCTTGGAATATTATAAATTATCTCCATAGTTTAATGAAAACAAATTCAGATAGTCGCAGTGTTACTCAAGCTCTGGTAACTTTTCTCTTCAAATTAAGAAGTGGGAATTCTGATAATTTAATATCAACAATTTGAAAATTTTGAAGTTAGTGAAAAGGAGTTTCTGTTTCAATTAATTCTGTTTTGAAATGTTTCAAAGACGAGATATTGCCCAAACATTTTGGATACCAGGTTTTAGGTAGAGAGCATTTCTTACCTTATGGAACAGCTGCTGCTGCAAGTAGGTTGCACGATCTAAACAACCGATTAGCAATTATATGTCACGGCATTTATCTACGTCATCAAAAGAGCGTAAATAATATTTATCAAAGAAAATCGTACTCAGGGCAAAAGAGAACAAGTTTACGCAAACCATTCACAGTATGCACTACAAACGGTATTGGGATAGCTGTCGCTGGACCGTTTAATGCTAATCAAAATTATGCACAGATTTTGGAAATCCTGTTGGCAAATCCAAGTGGTTTGAGATCTTTGTTGAGGGTAAGTGACATTTTTATTTTGAATAGTAGATTCCGGGACGTGACGGGATTTTTAAAAGAAAAGGATACAATGTACTTATGACAGCTTTGAAAGGGAAGCATGACCAATTAACCACGAAAGAATCAAACGAATCTCGTTTTGTAACAAAACTTCGCTGAGTAGTAAAAGCAGTTGGTTAAGCTTTTGCGTCGCCAGTTGTACAATGGAATCCTTTCTAATTCTGGAACCAATTGAAAAATGGCGTGTTTTCTGCAAAATACGTTCGGAAAATGATTAAACTTAGACGGTCTGTTGTTGGATTCCTTTATTATTAAATTGCATTTGGCAAACAAGGACATCAGTACACTAGCCAATGAAATTGGGAAAGAAAACTGGAACAGAAAATCGGTTCCTTTTCAAGATTTACGTTCAAATAAACTTATTGATTTTCCAGAATTAACGTCAGAGGAATTGCAAACTTTGTTTACCAAACTTTGTTTACATTCCAGTTAAAGCAATCTGTTTTGTATTTAGCAGAAATGTTGGAAGATGATGGTTCATTACTTTTAAGTTACTTGAAAGTGAATACAGATATTGTTAGGTTTGAAGTCCAATCTATACACATCAGTCGTAAGATATAGAAATGTTACATACATTATGTTTTCAGTCAAAATAGCATTAGTAGCATTAAACGGAATGCGTGTTCTTGTGCAAATGGTAACAGAACAGTTGGTTGTTGTTAACACGTTGCAGCGATGATTTTTTACTTAGCATATGCCCGCTACAAATCAAAAATAGTAAGACCGGTGGAAATCCTCACAAGCCTTTTTGATTTTGACGAAGAAGATGCTGTAATCGAAGAAGACAGTGATAAGAATTAAGACATAATGTAAGCATAAACTGTACTTTGTACTTTTGTTTTTGATCTTTTATGAATTATTGATTTTTCGTGGAATAAACAAATGCTGTCTGACGACAAACAATATTATTCTTAAAGTTAATGGGTAAATATAATTCCATACATGATGTAAAGGAAAAATAATGTAAATTAAACACATTAATGATTGTTGGATGGTTATGTTGGTGGTAACTATTAAATGTAACCATGTAAATGTACTAATCCAAATGTACCAATGTAATTATTATCCTGTGTTACAATGTAAATGTATGTACCTTCTACTAATGTAATTATTATTATAATTTATATCTTAGTAATGCAACTGTAAATCTACATTGCGGTTAATGTTAAAAAGCGACTTAAAACGAATACTTTAATGTAAAATATACTATTCGTAAAATAAACATTACATTAAATATTTAAAACTATTTCAATCATTTCCAAAATATATGTAGAGTCATAAGAGTTTTAAGAGGGAAGAAAGGGGAGGGTTAAAATAGTTTTTATTTTTTGACGACAGCCCAGCAATCGAAAAAATCTGAAAAAATTGACAAGAACAGGTGTTTTTAGATAAGTTATTCATATTTTTCGTGCCTGTTCCACAGTTTAATGTTACAGGAAAAAAAGACATTCAACAATTTTTTGAATTTTTTTTCGTTTGAATTTGATGTAGAGAAAATATTTTTTTAAGTTTCTGTTAGCAAACATTATTTCCTTCTTTTTCATGTTTCTTTGAGTTAAACGTTATTGTCAAGTTGACGAAAAAATTAATATAAAAACATTTTTTGGCTACACGGGTTGGACATAGAGGGAAGGAAGCGAATAAACTTTTCAAAAAGTGTATCTTTATGGTAGGATCTTAGTATAACAACCCATTTTTCATTTGGTTAGGGAAACTTTTTACCAGTTTATCCGCGAGGACCTTTTCTCAATTCAAATTTGCAAAAATGGCCATCTTTCATTCTTCTATAATATTCTTGAAGTCATATTTGAGTTCCACTATTAGGGAACCAAAAAATTGAGACAATATGAAAGAAAATATTTTTAGGCGTCAAGGTAGCAGCTAAGAAGGGGGTGGGGTAAAACTGAAAATCTAGCCTAATCAAAATAGATAAGAAAATTAACTAGTGCGAGAAACGCCTTTAAGATTGATGCTAGAGATTTCTTTTCTCAGCGTAATCAATTTCTCAATAGATGTTTGTGTTATTTGATACACATTTTTGGGGGGGGGGAAGTGAGTCTTTATCTCGATGTTTGAGAAAATGTTCTTGCATGGAAAAACGAATGAATCATTTAGCATTGGATAGAGCAGTTTTAAAATGGAGTGTTAAAACGAGCAGTTTTGAAGAAGTTTGCAATAATATATTTAATAATTATTATTTTATTATTTTCCTCTATTTGCATTTGGTTGTCAGCGTTATTAGGATTGCTGTGTTGAGTAATGAATGTCAAACGAATCCACTGCCCATCGTCGCGTTGAAAACGTCGCACTGACAACAGCAGGCAGTATAAGCTCCATCCGCTGGATTGTATTATCATCTACTAATTGTATTTACGTCCAAAATACGTATATACATCACTGGTGCACTTATGTATGTGAATTTTGAGAATTCATGAATAGACTGATTTCAGTGGCAGAAAGCTATTTTTATGTAAACTTTATAATTAAAAAAAATATGTGAAGTTTTCGCCTTCTGTGCAGAAGTTTTTTTAGTGAGAGCTGAAGTGTAAATCAGAAATTGTCACATAACAATTCATAACCGTTACCAATATTATGAGAAAGCGTGTAATGTTAATGCTGAAAGTATGTGTGGATCTCCACCAATATCACTCCATTTGTTTACCCAGGTGATCAGTAAGTTTAAGTCTTATTGTAACACAAGAACTTCTGAGCAAGCACCCTCAGAACTGCTTATTTTATCATTATTATTTGATTTTGTCGTACATAGATCAGTTACACAGAACTACCACTTGTATAGGCGGCTTAACAACTACAACAGTCTTACACTGGTACGAAGATTGTGGAATCGATGGCACCTCACAGTTCTTTTCTAGGTCTGAAAATATTTTAAAGAAGATGTGAAATTGATATTTATTTGTGATGCGAGTAGGATGAGTGGGTTTTGAATGAAGATACATTTTGTATGTAATGAATACTGGATAAGAAGTAATGGGACAAGCAAGCAATGTGGTGAATGTTTATTTATTTATTTATCTGGTCCAAAACAGTAAAATCTGTATATGACATGTGGGGAAAGAGATTATCTGCGCACATTTTCTTGAGGCCCAAAATTTAAAAAAAAACATTTGAAAAACTAGTAACAAGAATTCAAAAAATAATTATTATTTTATAAAAATTAAAATTTGAAAAATGTTTGTTCCCGAGTTATAGAAAATCAATTTCAACGGTAAATAAACTGCTGATTTGATTTTTCTGCATTGCTAACAAAATAGTAACGAACATCAGTTCTACTTCTACCGCCACAAGGAAAAGGAGTTCTCAACAAAACCAGGGGCCATCTCAGCATTTGCTCAATGAATCAGGGAAACTGGACAAAAACCTGTTTGAGATGGGGGTCATTGAACCGGAAGCTGAAGTACATTACTTGTTACAGGCGTATTGAAACTTTTTTTAAAAAAATGTATACAATACAAACGTAAACTAATTCATTCTATATCATTGTTTTGTTAAAATACACATTATTTTTGTTTTTGACGATCAGTTAAGTCTCTAATTGTATAGAAACAGTTTTGCAGCAGAAAAGATTTTACTTTTAACGTAAATTTGTGTACCGACTTTAATTGTTTAATGTCATCTGGCAATGCGTTGTAAAGTAACGTACATATATTGTATGTTGATTTCTTGTACTGAGCTGTTGATACTGACACTTGATGCACGTGATTTCTACGGCGTGTGTTGTAATTATGAATATCAATATTGCATGAAAATATGTTCCCTCCGAATAATGGGATCGAGGTTAAATTCATAATGATAATTGGTGATTTGATATGAACCTGGATGCATTAGGGATGGTGCGTAGAAATTGGTTCTGAACTATTTGGATTTTGTTGAGGTTTGTTTTTGAAGCATTAATTGGGCAGGTGTAAAGAAGTGTCGATTTGATTAATGTTTTGTATAATATTATTGCAGTTCTGTATGAGAGACATTGATTCTTATTAATGAGTGTTTTAAACTCATGCAGTTTGTTTTCAGTTTGCATTATACCAATTATTTGTATATAGTATGCTAGCATTTTGGTGTTCATGTGCATAGAAGTGCTCTGACATCCCATTGGCCGGTTTGGAGGAGGATCTCTCCGTCTGGAATGATTATATAAAAGTCATATTTTTAAATACATTGCCTTTCTAAGCTTATTTTCTCTCTCATAAACATTTTTTACTAATTTGTGACTTATTCCACGTTTCTACTAGTAAAGCTACATTATTTACTGGCCCCATTTCCTAACCTCATCATTATTTCAATATGATGTATGCTCCAAGTCTTGACTGGCAATGAGTGAATGGGACCTCGGCGGAAATGGCGAAGTGTTGAAAAAAGATCGGAAGTCCTGACGCCAGGAAGTCGTTCCATGAAGCGACGCAAAAGCAAATCGCTTGCAGTACCATACGCCCGAGTGAAGTGTGCTAGTGCCGTTCTACAATTTTCGCAGAGTTGGAGCTCGCTAACGGATCATGCTGTGTGGGTCTTCGCTGGTCAACACTGTCTTCATCCGAGCAAAATCTCGCCTTTACAAGGTATATTGAAGTGTGGAATTTTTTTTCTATATCGCCATTAATCAGGTATTTTTGTGGGAAAATATTTATCGAAACTCACCCTATTAATTTAGCAATTTTCCAGTTAATTTTGTTTTTGTGTAACGCAGGTAATTTACGAATGAATAAATATACTGTGCAAGTGAAATCATGCGTGCATGCTTGTGGGCTTGTATAATTAATACTTGTAATTTACCAGTTCACTTAGTGTGGTGACTGTGTGGAAGGGTTCGATTCAAAGTAGTGGCAACAGTTATTCGTTGGCGGCTTTATTAGAAGATCATTTATTACATTCCTTCAATGTCATTAGAGGATGGATTTTAATGACGTAAAATATTTCCAGAAACTATCAATAAAATGCTCTAAAAGGTTTTTAAAATGCCTTAAAAACAAAGACAAATTACGTAAAAAAATTGATTAAATCCAGTTCAGATGAACAACTCAAGCTGTTGGAAAGGTTACTGATGTAATCGAGGTTTCTTCCTTTCCTTCAGTTCGAAAACTTTTGTTTTGGACTGTTCTTTAGCAGGAAGTCTCTGTCTTTACATAGTTATCGTGAAAATGGGCGAACTGACAGTGGCCCCAATAACCTTATATTGCATACGTACAAGGGCTGACATAACAATTTCTGAGCGAAGAAATCGAATAGGCTACTCAGGAATTCTGTGGAGAATTTGTTGCATATCGTAAATATTATTTTAAGCAAGTGCCATTCGTTCTCTTTGGTTAACAGCCATATTGCTGGTTGGTAGTTCAGAAGCCCCTAGCGCCTTCTTGTGGGACTGGTCCTGAGCAAGTTTACCCAGAGTAGTTTTGACATTGCCTTCCCTAGGGGCCCTAGTGCGCCAATTTTGAGGTTTGATTTGAAAACCAGATAGTGCAGGCCTAGATACAATACCCACAATCTTATCCTGTAGTTCAAATCGAAACTCTGATTGTTACTAAATCGCTAGAGGACTTAATTTTGCCATAATCGGTCAAGTGTTCTCGGGATGTGTTTTACATGCCGACAAGCGTGCGCATGGATGCCTTCGATTTTTGTCACCTCAAAATTCCCCCTACTTTGACCGAGTTTGAATCTGCGAACTTGGGATCAGTAGCTCGGCGTGATAACCACTATATCATCAAAGCAGGTCGAAGTGCCATTAAAATTTTAAAATCTATTAAATTACCGAAAATACTTTAAAAATGACGGGAAAATGTTAAAAATCACTTACAGAGGCGGACAAAAGTATTCAGACGTATCTTGCAGACTATTGAACTGTCAATTTTGATTGATCCATAGATAACAATTGAATGTGCGAAGGTACGATACTGTGGCCCCCTTATAGAAAGACGTTTGTAATGCCACTGCCATCGTACAGTGGGTGTAGTAACGGAAATTTCCGTTTGAGTGTTCAACGAGAGTGCGGTATTCAGATACCGCCCCAACTATTAAGAGAACCTCGGTCATAAAGCATGGAACCGCGACAGATAACTTATCAGTGGATGTGAGGCGACTCTCCCATACAGAAGGCCACAGAAGATTTGTCAAATTAGTCTGAAAGACCGGCATGTCCAGGAAAGGTAGGGAAACGACAGTGGACGAGAGAAAAGTTATTGTTAGTCTGCACAGCCAGGGAAAATCATATGCTGAAATAGGCAAGGTGGTAAACCGAAGCCGGACAACCATATTTAGTATCGTTAAGAGATGGAAAGAAGTGAAAACGTACGTTAGTCGTCAACGGCAGGAGCGTCTGCAGAAACTGACGAATGGGGACGAGAGGCACATAGTGAGAATGCTGCAACAAAACACGTGGAAAACAAATGCCGCAACAAACGCGCCTCTTAATTTTTTAACAATAGCAGCAGAAGTGGCACCAAGCGTTGGTACCTATGTCACCGTTCGAACGATTCGCAGACACTTGAACAGTGCGGGGTACCACGCCAGAGTTCCACGCGCAAACCGTTCGTGAACAAAGCAAGGAAGCGTATGGTCTTTGCGAAGGAGTTTGTCAACAAGGATGTGGCATTTTGGGACACGATTCTGTGGAGTGATGAATGTAAATTTAATTTGTCAAACTCAGATGACCGCAGTTTAGTATGACGCAAAGCTAACACAGAATGGGAGCCCACAAATATGGTAGCAACCGTCAAACACGGAGGTGGCAATGTGATGGTGTGGGGATGCATGTCCTTCATGGGTGTCGGGGAACTCGTATTTATCGATGGTGTCATGAATAGATTTGTGTATCTTGATATACTGAAACGAAATGTGAAAAACAATGTTGCAAAGTTAAATCTGGGACGAGATTTTTATTTCGAGGATGACAATGATCCAAAACATACGGCGGAAATTGTCAGTGTACTCTATACAATACGCCACATCGTCTCCTTCCCTCACCACAGTCGTCGGACCTGAAAAATAAAAAATAAATATAAAAAATATGGAATGAACTGAAAACGAGACTACACAAACGACATGCCACCAGTTTAAAACAATTTCGTGAGGTAATAAAAGAATGGGAGAATATCAGTTCGGATATCACGAAAACGGTTGTATACTCCATACCAAGGCGACTGAAAACTGTTCTACAAAGGAAAGAAGCTTTTACAAAATACTGAATGCTGAATGTCTGAATACTTTTATTCATTACATATTTCTTTTTTGTTTGTTGTATGCAACACAAGACGTGTTACGTCAGCATCTGTTATGTATGTTCTGTTTGACAAGTTTTTCACACATAAAAAGAATGAAATAAGTATTTGGAGTTTTTAACACAGTAAAGTTTTATTTCTATTATTTCCTCCCGTGTCTGAATACTTTTGTCTCCATCTGTATTAGTCGAAATCGACGAAGAATGCAAAAAGTACCATATAAAATGGGGCATTTCCTTTTGTTGTAACATCCAATGTCTATACTAAAATGCATTGTTCCAAAGTGAAAAGAAAAAAATGACATTTCATTAAAATCTGACCCTTACTTTTCACATTCTGGCACATGCGTGGAAAGCGCCATTCACTTTCGGCGCTTCCATCTCTGTCGAGGCCCCATAGGGACCACCTTGCGGCGAATAATGAATTCTTATTCTTATATTGGCTAAATAAATGGAATGAACTGCTTCCCATAAAATTGTTCCTTCAGTTTGCCAAAAAGGCTGTAGTCGCTCGGAATCGTATCGAGAGAATTCAGTGGATGTTCCATTATCTCCCACTGAAGTTAAGCAGGAGCTCCGAGTGTCATCATGCTATGTTGTAAAGGATGATGATTGTACTCGTACATGCAAAAACATGCAGTCATTTTTTTACTTTCTCGCCTTACGAATGCTTCGTAAGAAGAGAAAGTTATGTAATCGTGCGCCGGAAAACGGCTAATTTTCGCCAGAAAAACTCTTATAGCTGGAGTCTGGTGAGAAAAAAGTGGATAAAACCTGTTGCTAAATTTAGGGAAAAAATCCTCAACCTCGTGGTGTAGTCAAAATCCATGTTTTGTTGCTTCTTAATACTGCAAAATTGATTGACGGCAAAACGTCCGTCTGTCCGTTTGTGGTCAACGCTAGCGCCTAAACCGTTCAGCGGATTTTCTTCCAAATTTATATTCCTCGATCATTTTTACTCGTCTCAAGGCCCCTGGAATTTGAAACCGATATTTTAATATTTGAGGGTACTTTACACGAAGCCCATTTTGAGATTTTTTATTTTGGAACCTAGCTGGTGCTGAAAGGTATTACCGTAGTAGGCTGCATTGACTGCCTGCCTACAAGGAATAGCATTATACGGGATATTGTTCCTCACTGATATTGTAGGCCAAAATGAATATCTTTTTAACACTACCTAGTCCATAGGGCATAGTGCATTCCTTGAAAGGGTCGACCCTTTCAAGGAAGTTTTCACCTTCTGTCCCGTAGCAATTTAGTCATTCCTATGCAAGTGCGTAATGATATCGATATTGCATCTCAGTGAGTTGATGCGGTATCCAACGCGTTGCAATGGTGCAACATGGAGTAACTCTTTCCTGAGGAAAATGTTCGAAACTGCGATCTGGTCCAATTATTCATTGCGTAAGACTGCTTAAACTCTGTATCAAGTAAATATTAAATGTTGTGAAGACAAAGGTACTGTGGATACCTGTTGATTGATTTCCAGTAGATGGGAAGTGTGGTGTTGATTATGATCAACAGCTATTCCTCTCTACAACCCAAATGGTCCCCATCCGCTGTACGCTTGCACCGATAGTTCCAATAGGATTTATTAAATGATATAACTTATTTTTTAAATTATGTTAATTTTGGAATAAAGTGTCAAAGTTGCATCTGAAGCTGGTTGCATTGTTATATTTGATGTCCCATTCGTTGTCGGCGACACATTAAAAACGATAAGTGCAATTCACTTGCATCTGTCAATCTAATAGCAGTATTTACAATGAAAAGTGTACAACTGGCTTGCCAAATAAAATAAAAAAATGTATTGCAGGAAAATGGTGTTTGTTGTACGTGTCAGCCCGACCATCTTCGCAAATACAAGGGTTGGATAAAAAGTAATGAGAAATGTTATTTTTCTCTGAAAAGACTGTATTGACAGGTATTTACATTTACACTCCTTCAGTAAAATTGCCCCCGTTATTAATGACCTTTTGCCGAACGTTACGAAGGCGTCGTACACCATCTGCGCGTCTATTTCTGTTGATGTCCCATATCGATCGCTATTGTATATCATAAATCATTTATTTTCTGGTATTGTATCGGGTTCTTCGCAGTGGTTCTTTCATTTTGCTGAAGAGATCATGATCACAAGGACTCATATTGGGTTCTTGTGATGAGTAAGGTCGATGTTCTAGAACAGTGTTGTCAAGGTCGATGCCACGAGCGGGAGTCCGTGGCGCGAGTGCCACGACGAAGTCGCCCCTCCACGCAGTTCATTACCCAGCCACCAGAGACGACGCCATCCCTATTGTAAAACGGCGGGATTACTAATAGTTTCCTTTCCCGATTCTAGTTGCGCAGAGAAGCTCGTGGCATGCTAAGGTGCCACGACGCGTGCCGCTGCCACCAGTAGAAGACCTTGACACCACTGTTGTAGTATCTCCCATTGCCAGCGGCGCAAGAGTTCTCCACACGGGGATATCCTTCACATCATCTCTGCCTAATCTAAACGCTTTAACCCATCATGCGACTGTGGAGTATGGCAACTCTGCATCAGCACATGCTTTACGCAGTCCCTGGAAACTTTCTTGCTTACTGCGAACTCGTGCCACTTCAATTTTACGCCACGAACGTTGCTCTACCTTTGTTAACATGACGTTAGGGCGCTTGCACAATTGCTTCGAAGTTCGACGATTTAGACACTGTGATAGACTGAGAGTACTATTTCCGCTCACTGCACATGCTCGTCTAATAGTTCTCCCTTTTGTCACGACATATAGACATATGGTAGCTCGCAGACTCACAGGTTTTAAGTTACAGCACTATTCTCATTACTTTGTAACATCTTATTCATTGTACTAGGGTTTCTAAGTCTAGAAAGTCTCGTGTTTCATTGAAAAAATGTTTTACCGATATTGATTTTTAGTTTTTTAACACAACATTGTGGTTTTTAGTACGAATGCCGCGAAATATTGCACAAGATATTATCATAATCTATATAGTATGAAGCACGATTTTCCTGTACATATCGTGTGAACAATCACCTGGATAGATTCGTATAGAAATGGTCTGTAATTGAAGAATACGAACCACAAGCGAGCAGGAATGACTTCAATTGCGAATATGTTTGCTCTAAATATTAATAATTTATCCTATGGCGAGCAGTGAAAACTTCCCTTCTACCCCGGGCGGACAGCATGATAGATGACAATGGGATGGATTGATTGATTGATTGTTCATGATTCCGGGCACGTCAACTACTTAGGTCATTAGTTTCGTAAGAGTAGTGCATGGTTTCATCGGGATGTGGCTGGATGGTGAGATCCGACCATTTCCCCTCTGGATGGTGAGATCCGACGCCGACCTACCGTCGACTAGCGGGGTTTTCCCCTAACCAAGTATCTCCCATTATCGGGGCACCGCCCCAGCCGAGACAAACTCTCAGTTCCCGACCGGTCTCCCGGCATGTGTGGTAGTGTAATGCATGTTAGTGTAAGTGTGTGTGTAAGCGGTGAGGTAGAGGAAAAGGAAGAGGAATGAAAGATCGCGCGCGGTCCGTGGCCCGACGACGGGGTGGATCCTATGGTCCTGCGCATATGTAGTGCGAAGAGTACGGGGAGAATCTTTAGATGCTGAGACTAGGGGTGGTGAAACTACGCTGGATGTCAGGCTAGAATGGATTCGGATTCGTGAATCGGACGGGGGACCGATGGCTAAGTCACAGGGGCGGTAATTCCAGAAAGTAATTTAGGGTTGGGGGCAACTTAAATTTGGGCACCCCATTAACATCCTTCAAATATATTTTTAAATTGTTAGCATAAAATAAATATACGACTATATTCTTAATCAAATACTCTTTTGGATGTGAGAAATCTATGTGTTGTAAATATTTTGATTAAGTTGAGTAAAATTGCAATACATTATTGGCTTGAAGGAATTTGTCCCTTTTGCCCCCACGAATTCGCCACAGGGTAGTCGCCCGTCTTCTCCACATGTATGGAAATGCATACTCATCTAGACTCCTGGATAGGGCCGTATTCGTTGGTCCGGTAGGTTTTCGAGCTGAGGCTGTGTATAAATATACAACAGTAGCTCCTAAACGGTGCAAAGGCTTTTCCACTCTATAAATTTCCCCAAATCGATCAAGGTGGTGTCGCGACTCTTCGAATTTGATACGGATCTTTTCATGTGTGATTTTTTTACCTGAAACTCTCGTACAATGTCAAAAATACTTTTCACAAATGTCAGTTTTTTTTAAAAGCTTATGAATTTTGAAAAATTATAGATAGGCGCTGCTCATCATTAAAGGTTGTAAGGCGGAGCCTCTCCTAAAGAAATCACCCCCAAAGAAATAAAAAATATGTTTATAAATGTATTTCTTAATAATGGATTACTGAACTATACTATACAATAATCATATCTAACTTTTTCTTTGTGAGTTTGGTAACGGTCGTCCGTAACGCATTTCAAGCCATTGACAGGGAAAAGAAAAGCGTTAGGCTCCCACTTCATTCAAGGCCTGTGTCAGGGTTGTCAGATTGGGAAATTTTGTCCCCAAAATATGGATTTTTTTTTCATTGTAGTGAAAGAATGGGGTATACGGGGGATGGACGGGAAATGTTTGGGGATTTTTTGGAGAAATTATTTTCATGAGTCGAGATAGAAATATTAATGTCTTAATTATTTCGAATAAAAAAACCATTCGATGTTATTCTGTCTCATTTTTATGTCTCAAAAAACAAACAACAAAAACGAACTACAGGCATAGAGAAAGAAAAACAAGAGATAATCGAAGACTGTATACGGGTTGAGCAGCTTAGAGGACGATGAATTGTTAATTTGAATTATTTGAATTTAAGGGGACAGCCAATGGAATCGTCAGAGACAGCTCATGTCATTGGTCCATAATTTGAAGAATATTTGTCGTTTTAAATTTAGGGAATTTTGTTTCATTGTAGAGGTTATTTGGGGAAATTCCATAGTAGTGGTGGGGAAGGAGCTCGCAACTCATCTGGCAACCCTGGGCTGTGTAAAATGAAGAGGCGTGTGCTCACCAGATAGCATTAGTATGCAGCTCAGCGAGTTGCATTGGGCATCAACTAGTTTTCCTAGTACCTGTTTATTGATGAAACACAGATCACTCAGTATAAGTTCTACAGGGAAAAGTATTGTTTGTTTTGTTTTGAGAAAATTGTTTATTACCGAGTGCAATGTTGATAGGTTTTCAAGCTAAAGTTAGCTCAAACTTAGTTAAAATTTTTGCTTCGGAAATTAATCGTGTCAAGGTCATTGACATGCATACATTTTAAAGCAAACTATATACCACGTATGCATAAAAAATGCTCAGGGAACGTGGTACAGGTGATCCCAAGCATGCGGACAGAAACGTTGTGGATTCGAAATCCGTGCAAGGCGTGTAGTGGCGGCCGATACGGAATTTTATTGGTAGTCCCAGTTAGTGATGTAACATTGATAATAAAATATCGATTTTGCCAATTACAGACGTTCAAAATTAAAACATCGATGTTAATAAAGCATGGATCAGACATCATCTATGTTTCTAAACATCGACGCGACGTTCTAAAACTGGTTTAGTAATCTCTAAAATAAAATTTGTGGGCAACAAAATTTAATTTTACAGTGACCGTGTGCATTAAGTTGTAATGAAGATTATAACTGAAAACAAACGAAATAACAACAAAACAAATACTCAGCCTGAAAGTCTGAGCGCCCACAGTAATCTCAAGAGGTCACCTTCCTGAATTCGCTGAAGAAAGGTACGGGAAGAAGAGGGAAAGCCTTACGCCCACGACGTACGCCGCCTCACCATGTGCGAAACACAAGGAAAGACGTACGACATACCAGAGTTGACTGATTGATTCGTGTTTCCGTGCGCGTCAACTACTTTGGTCATTAGCCCCGTAAGTGTAGTGCCTGTTTTTTCTCGGGAGGTGGCGATGATCTTTTCCTCGCTGCATGGCGAGATCTGGCGTCGACCTACCGTCGCCTAGCGGGGTTTCCTCTCAACCAGGTATCTCCCACCAGCGGGGCACCGCCCTAGCCAGGACAAGCTATAAGCTCCCGACCGGTCTCCCGACATGTGTGGTAGTGTAGTGCATGTTAGTGTAAGTGTGTGTAAGAGGAGAGGATAGGACAAGGAAGAGGAAGGAAAGACGCGCGCGGTCCGTGGCCCGTTTGTTAGGGTACTGCTCCGGCATTCGCCTGGCGTTGATCGGAGAAAGAAATACCAGGGTATCCTGAGCGAGAGATAGTCTTCTCGATCAAGATAGTGCCATTGGTGCACTCTATCGAACAGAACGGGAACTACTGTACCACTTCGATTTTGGCGCCTTATCATCCACAAGAGACGCATACAAACCAACACAGCGTTCTTTACAATGCGCAGATACGGTGCTAGTCAGGTGGCTCAGAGGTTTAGGGGGAGTCCGACAGATCGCACTGCGCCCTGCGGGTTTGAAGAGAATAGTGATAGAGCATCGAATGACTAAGCGCTCGTTCAAATGAATAAATATAAAGAAAAATATTTTGAATAAACGATTTTTTACGCGCATTTATGGTGAAAAGTTTATTTTCCTTCCCTTTTGTTGGTGGTGCCACGGCACACTGGCACTACCCTACAAGCCGCCACTGAAGGTATGAATGTTTTCAGTTGTGTTCTTGGAGTAGGGGGCACTCCCAGACCTTCGGGTAACACATAAATATGTTCATCCTTCCATAATCTCTTGTTCTGAAACTCGCTTTGCTGGCTCGGGGCATCATGATCTCAATGCAAGGCCTTTGATCTGGAGGTATTGCGGTTCGAGTACCGACGCTAGTAGGATTATGTGTGATATAATACTAGCTTGGTCGATTTCTGCCGCAGACTGAGCAAGAATTCTAGCGGCCGGCTGCTCTGTTGGGTAGTTTTCCGTGGCTTCTCCGGTCAACATCTGGCGTATGGCGGAACAGTACCTTGAAAAACGGGCTATAGACCGCACTCGGTGTTTCCTTTTTCTTCCTTTCCCTGTCCTCACCCTTACTTTTATACAATTACACTTACACGTGCTATATTACCACACATGTCATGCAACCAGTCAGGAGCCCAGAACTTGTCCCGATTAAGGCGGTGCTAGTAGAAGATACCTGGTGAGGGAAATTCCGCAAGTCAACGTCAGTGCCGGGGCCGTAGGTTGGTGCCGGATCTCTTATTCAGCGAGGGAAGATCATCTTCATCTCCAGCGATAAAAACATGCACTACACTTACCATCTTAGTAGATGACGCGCTCGTAAACACTAATCAATCAATCTTGTTCTGAACGGTGAAATGTGTTTGGAATCTGTATGTGTTCGTTATTGAGAAACTGGATAATGAAACAATCACCGAGATGTGCGTATGATACCATTAGTAGCATAATGGTACAAGCGCGATGGGCCATCTCTGCATGGTGTTTGGGGAGCACGAGGGACCTCATCACAGAGAACTATCCCCAAGGTACGCGGGAGGCCCTGGTAGACCTTTTAGACGCCGATATATGGCAGCTGGAAATTGGATGGGACATAACCGAAAAGCTATCCCTGGCACAAAAAAATAGGAAAATGACTTTACCGACGCAAATACGTTTTATATAATTCGGGAGCGAAAATTTATAGTTTTCAAATGATTCTAACCACACTTTGTTGGTACTTTCATTCACCATTCAACTACTAAACATTCTGTGTCGTTTTGTAGTACAATTAGTTAATTTCAATACTACAATATCTACAATAACTATTATCCAGTTTTGATAGTTTTAAATATTCAGTTTCGTCGAAGTTGATGTTTGTATTCAAGAGGTGTTTTACTTCTTAAATTCAGGAATCTAAACATTTAGACATTTTTATCCTTTCCAAAATCCTTTTATGACCATATTTCTAAAGTTTGTTAACTATCATCTGATCTTTTCCCTTTCTTAAATTCAATGACGTACCTGAAAGCACGTTTGAATAATAAAATGGATCAATTGATTAAACTTAGAATCCGATCAATTTTGCAAAAATCACACAAACTGTCAAAAATTCCCGCACATAACAATCGAATAAGAGAAGCGAATACTTATTGAAGGTTCAGAGATATCTCTACTTGCCGTACTGTACCTATTGTGTTGCCTCCCATTAATGCCACGTCACGTTGAGTTTGGTTTCTGAAGCGTCCACTGTGCTACGAGATGCTAAAGGTCACACAATGGCCAGTGTCGAAAGACAGGCATGACTGAGCATGTCACATTTGTATGCTCACGGGCCATACATTTTTTCCAATTGTCATGGTCTGAAAGTGATCATCATGATGAGCATGTGACAATTTGAACCGTATATTCAATTTGGGGGGCGTATTAGACATTTTTCGTATAAGAAATATTACCAAGGAACCTGAACTCTTGCAATTGCATCGCACAAAAGGAAGATCTGTAGAAAGGTTTTTAACAGAAAAGTACTACATATGCAACATACGGAAAGTCGAAAACACCAAAAACGTTTCATGTTAAATAATTATTCTCCAAAAGTAATGAAATGAAGGTTCACAAATTCTAGGACAATACAGTCACGTCATTGTGAACACCAAGTTTAGTATTTGTATTTATTGGCCATTGTATCTCCCGTGAATGGATATACAACGGCTAATAAATCAGCGCCGAGGTTCCTAGTCGGTCACCCAAACAGGAACCTGCGATGTCTCGAATTCGCTTTACGTTCGTGACTTCACGTAGTTAAAGAATTCGACTAGCGATGGCGGTTTCGCGGTCGTGGCCTTTCAGAAGAACCATCTCAGCATTCGCCTGAATGACCGAGGGAAACCACGAAAACCCCGGTCAGGATGGCCGGCACGGGGATTGAATCCGGGCGTCCCGAATGTGAAGTCAACGCGCTAAGCCCTGCCCCATTTTGAGTTCAGTATGTTTCTGAAAATGTAATTGAAATGTTTTATATTTACCTACATCTGTACATGCACGTTGCAGTGGACCATAGAAGGAAATCCTGATAACCACAACTTAAAGACGTAAAGCAACATACATAATTACGACCACTAACAATTTTTCGTAAAGAGACGCATGTGACAGGCAATTGCTGAACTTGCGTAGAATGCACACTCTATACTTGGGTTTTTATTTCTTGGCGCGTGAGGGCCTGTCTTCTCGATGGAATATCTCACGGCATTTTGCGTCTTTCTCGGTCGTGCCGCTAGACGTCGCATGATCGCGACCGTATCGAGCAGTGTTGGTGATCATGCGACATCTAACGGCAGGACCGAGAAAGATGCGAAATGCCTTGAGATATTCCATCGTGAAGACAGGCCCTCACGCGCCGAGAAATAAAAACCCAAGTATAATCTTTGCTTTTAAAGCCTCATGATGCAAGGATATCCTTGCATATCACTATAAATGGTATCAAAACTACTATTGAAAATGTATATTACCCCTGGCGAATTGTTTATTTTGCATTAAATTGCGTAATGTGAACTGTTTCTATTTGAGAATGATAGCTTTGGTAAGTTTTTCTTCTTTAGATACACGAAATTTTTAAAGGTAAGTTATAAATTAATCTTAATTGCATCTAGACATGAACATATTAAATGTACAGGTGAAATTAAATTAATGAAAAAAGTCAAGAATCAAGAACATGTAAACACTTATGCTAATACTAAAATTGTGACAGATTGAATGATTTTTGTAGGGAAGTGTGCTTTATTGTTTTGGTATATACATATTACTAATTTCTAATGCGCGGAGGTATTGAAAGAATCTTATACAATCTCCAACCAGGTGATAGGTGTCTACTGCATCGTTTTTACCCAGGAACTCGGGGAAAATACAAACACATCGATGTTACTAATTTCCAATGGACGTCAAAATTTGGGAGAAACCTATGCAGCTTCCGACGTTGTGAAAAATGTCTATTGTTTTGTTAGATACACTCCTACGTAACTCTTGTGGTAAACATCAACTCGTGAATAACAACCATCATTATTTGCTCGTTGAAGAATTTACTATTCTGCTGCATAACTATTTGACTTAGATAATCGACTTAGTTTGATTTAGATAATCAATGTGGGTAAAATATATTAAAAGCCTAAAATAATGTTCTTTCCGTACGTACGCATCGTTTCTTGATTCTTGCTTAAAACTTAAATGTAAAGTTAAAATTCTCCTCCAGTTATAGATATTATTTTCAAGGGAATGACCGTACGTTTTTTACCCATCTCTGAACTTTTAACGGCTGTAAAAGAGCAAGGCAAATATTTCAGTTAATGTCAAAAATTATTTTCATCTGATACTGACTCTTGTCTGAGTTGAGTTACTGTGTGACCTCGAGACCCAATTTAAACATAAAGTCCACAAACAATTTTTTTTTTGCGTAAAAAATAGATATTTATATTTGACTGAAACAAGTTCTTGCTTTTCATCTAGAGAGAACACACCTTTGCCAGACTGCTGGGACACAATGTTTACGTGTACCTTGTTGAAAATTACATGAGAAATGTAATAATACGTCCGTTCCATATTGCAGTTCTGGTAATGTTAGATTTCCCAAAATATTTACGTTTCCGAATAATTAGGCCTAACATTCCCCATTCCGACCTGGGCACTGACTTGTCCTTGCTTATCAGTCGGTCAGCAGCGTAGGCTGGTGACTCAAACACGCCGCTCCTTGTGACTCACGTCTCCGAGCGCCATGCAGTTTGCATGGCGCAGATTCTGCCAATTTATGTCCAATCAAGTTGGAACCAAATACGTGGACTAATCAATGCCAGCCCTTATCCTGAAAATAAATAATTTCGAATAATTTCCTCTGTATTAGAGTATAATTGTCTGTATTAGAGTTTATTATTATTATTATTATTATTATTATTCGCTAAGAAACGATTATTGTTTTGTACGATTTAAAACACACCATCGACTTAAAACCCCGTTCTACTGCTGTATAGGGAATCACCCTCAGAAGTACTACATTAGCCATATTTATGACGAAGCTCTTAGAATATTAAACGAGTGGTACTACAACAGCACACACATTGGTTCGCACTAGTAACTGTTATGTAATACAATACCACAATTTCTGTCGATATTAACATACCTCATCCATTACTTGTAAAACTCATTACCAAATCATTACGTGCGAAACCTAATTCGTTTAAGCCCCTCAGGTGGCTCATGGGTAGCGTGCTAGCTTTTCGTGGTGGGATCCCGGGTTCGATGCCCGGTCGGGGCAAAAACCAACCGTCTTAGTTTCTACAGATAAAAGACGAAAGAAAATCTCAGGCAGGCGAAGTATGCTAGACACGGTGAAGGGAATACGTCATGTTCGCCAAAAGTCTCCCTTACCCTTAGGCGTGGATTTTATTTTCTCGCTATTGCTTACACAGTATAGAGTATTGTAATGCTGCATATACAAAACGGGTGATTTTCGACACAAAAACACTTATTGTCGGGCCCTGGTAACGAAAAAGTTTATCTTGTCCCTATATACAGTAAATTACTTCTTTTAACACGAGTAGTCAGAATCCTTGCCTTGTGGCTCCTTGATATTGAAAAATCGATTGACGGCAAAATATCCGTCTATGAAGAACGATAGCGACTAAACCGTAAGTTAGATTTTTACCAAAATTTACATTCCCCAATCGATCTGCCCGCCCCTTATCCCGTCTGGGGCGGTGCTCTAGTGGAGGGATAGATGACTGGAGGGTTAAAAATCCCGCAAGCCGACGTGTATGTCTGCACCGGACCTCCCGTTCCAGCGGGCGAGAAACACGGCCACCTCTCGGGTGATAAAATGTACTACACTCCCGTGATTAATGACCCAAGAAGTTGATGCTGTAGGAAACCGTAAATTCCCACTCACTTCAGCGATGCTGAGATCAGTCATTGTAAAACTTGTATTATATCTGCTGTTTTTCTTTCTTGTTTCACCGCATTGAGGACGAGTTATATAAAATCCTATGTTTATTCCGAATGCGTAATAAGCCTCAGAAGATTTCTTTCGACCCAAAGCCAAACTGCTCTATAAGTATTGTTTCATAAAAAGCTTTAGCTTAATAATGTAAAGGGTCAATGTCATTTACAGGATCTTTAATGAGTAATATTTCAGTTTTGTTCACCGTATACTACTTGTTGAGATATGCACATACAAGAAATCCTTACCTTTTACCTGGACTTCTAAGCCATGATAGATACTCTTGGGGAAGGGGACAAGAGTCACAACATTTCATTTACATGGAGTGCAAAAAAATATTTTTCATTCAGGAATTCTCTGTCCAGTCACATGATTGTTCGAACTTCGCATCAACAATCTCAGTTTTCTCAACCGGTGTCGTTGAAACCGCGGCAGGCAAAATTGCCTCATCCATCAAACAATACCCCCCTTCCCCGGTCCCCAAAAGATGACGGTCCGACCGCTGCTAACGCACTCTGTTTGATCGGGGCGGCCACGATAAGAGACGAGTCACGAAATTTCATTTATATGGAATGCCAAAAAAATATTCGTTCAGGAATATTCCTTGCCCAGTACTGGCAGAGGCCCAGACCCAGGGAGTGTTAGTAGTTCATACTTCCTATTAAGAGCCTCTGCATTTTCGCCCGGTGTCGTTGAATGTTAAAACAGCGACGGACAAAATTGCCTCATCCAGCCAGCAACACCCCTCCTTCTCCGGTTCCCAAAAGATGACGGTCCGACCGCTGCCAAAGTTAGAGTGTGATAGTTGTTCACACTTCCTCTCAACGACCTCAGCATTTTTCATCGTGCAAACCCCGGCGGTCAAAATTGCTTCATCCAGCCAGCCCCATCCCTCTCCTCCGGCCTCCGCCAACCGCCTCTGGTCGGGCGGCCACGATAAGGGGTGGCTATCTGTGACGGCGGGCAGGGCCAGTGTCCGTCCGGGCAGCGTCGGCCGCTCAGTTGCCCCCGGGGCCGAGAGCGGAAGAGATGCGAGCGTCGTCCGCGGAGAGGCAGCCGCTGGTGGCGCGCAACGGCGAGGCGCTGTACGGCACTCGGTGAGTCCACGAGGATCGCTCATTGGTTGATTAGTTGATTGATTGATTGATTGTTCGTGATCCCGGGCGCGTCAATTACAGAAGTCATTAGTCCCGTAAGTGTAGTGCATTTTTTCTTCGGGAGGTGGCGATGATCTTTTCCCCCACTGGATGGCGAGATCCGGCGCCGACCTACCGTCGATTAGCGGAGTTTTCCCCTCAACCAGTTATCTCCCACCTGCAGGGAACCGCCCCAGCCGGGGCAAGCTCTGAGATCCCGACTGGTCTTCCGGCATGTGTGGTAGTGTAGTGTATGTTAGTGTGTGGGTGTAATGGGTGAGAATATGAACAGGAAGAGGAAGGAAAGGTCGCGCGCGGTCCGTGGCCCGTTTGTTAGGGCACTGGTTTGGAATTCGGCTGGTGTTGATCAGAGAACCCATGGAAAACTACCGATCAGGGCTGCCGGCCGCTAGAATTCTCCTCCAAACAGCGACTGAATTCGACCTAGCTGAAAAGCTAGTGTCGAGAATCCTGCCGCCATCGAGATTCGAACCTAGGACCTCCAGGTCAGAGGGACTGCAGTGACATCAATTGATGCACTGAGTCGTCTCTCCCGATAGGTTCATTAGTGTTTCCGGGCGCGTCAACTTATAAGGTCATTAGTCCCGTGAGTGAGTGTAGTTTTTGTCGCGGGAGGTGGCGGTGATCTGTCTCCGCTTGATGGCGAGATTCGGCGCTGACCTACACGTCAGCTTGCTGCGTGTCTCCCATCAGCGGGGCACCGCGCCAGCCAGGACAAGTACCTGTCTGGTCTTTCAACAACAAAATTGATGATAGAGATTTATCCTCCGAATAAATTTGTTATACAAAGTGAGATATATCATTAAGGTCATGTACATTTTTTGAACACTTCAGTAGTTTTTTGCGCAATATTGCATGCAATATGTGCAATTTTAAAAAAGTTACAAAAACAAGATTTTCTCAAAAATTGCTCCAAAGTTTTTTTTTAACTTTTGGTAGGGATAGCGATAAATGTACTGTATTAGATGACATAAACGCCATATTGGTTTATTCTTTCGGTTTTTCAAAAATTACAAAAATGTAATTTTTTGACTTGCCTCTCACGTCATCAATATTTATATTAGCGGCGATTTGTTCACATTATTATATTAATGAGTACATGTGATTTAAATAATTTCAAGTAAAGTTTCTCGAGAACTCAATCGTTTTCTATGAAAACTAGCTCAAAATTCCGCACTTTCAGAAACGCCCAAATGCCATTTTCTCATAAATTGCTCCAAATTGTTTCTTCAAACTTTTCGAATGGATAGTGCTAATTACACTCTTTAATATGACGTAAAGTTCATTCTGAGATATTTTTTCGTTTTTTTCAAAAATTACACAAATGAATATTTTTTAAAGGTTTCTCAAATCTTTAATAAGCAGATTACCAGCAATTTGTGAAGATTATTATATTTTTGAATGTAAGTGCTTCAAATGACTTCAAATAAGTTTTTTGAAAACTCAAAAATTTTCTGTGAATAAGAGCTTCAAATTTCGCATTTTTAGTAGCGCTTAAACGCCATTTTCTTAAAAAGGGCTACAACTTGTTTTAAAAAATTGCCATTTAGGACGAGGTTTTTGTGTTCTTTAATTTTCTAAAATTAATATTTTCTTTCTACCTTTAAAAAATCGAAAAATTAAGAAAATGTCAAAAAAAGCACTTTGGGCGGCGATAGATGGCGGCTGGAATGAAATGTATTCATCAAAAATACATATTCAAATAAGGTTATGCTTACTTTTTTGAAAATACGAGTAGTTTTTCTATAATTTCGCGACATACATAATAACCCGCTGCAAATTTATTGCGCTTGAGACAGCCGGAAGCGTCGTAAATTAGAATTTGCACTTTTGTACATTATTTCTTTGTTCGTTTTTACATTCGACCTTTTGTTACATATTTACACATTAATTTTTAAGGGAATTATTTATTTTCAAATATTTGAAATAAAAATTGCTAGCTCTTTAAGGGAGTATCGACAATGCAGGGAATGCGACAATTGAATTCCGTTCCGCTGTCGCGAATTTCTGTGAATTACGTGTCATTGTTGTGATTTGATATATCTGTAGGGTGTCAGGCTTCTTTTTTCCAATACAAGTTTACAAAACTTTTGTATTATATTTATGCAGTAGTAGCATTCACATAATTTAGACAACACTGCGATGGAAGCAGTGAGTTGTTGCTTAAATTGAACGTTTTCAAATAATAGCTAAGATGTTAGTAAGACAAAAAATGCAATATATCAATCATACGTTGCTGTTTCCAATAATACGGGAAAGTATGTGCTGTTGAGAACCACTAGTTTTTTCTGATGAAATGTGGTTTCATCCGAGTGGCTACTTCACGACTTAAAGATCGAAGTGTGGTGTGCGTTGAGTTCCACAAGAATTATAGGCCCTATTTTTTTCAACACCACCGTTACTGCTGATGTTTTCATAACTTATTCATTTATTCATGTTCAACATTCATTCATGTTTTGACATTATTCTTCGAACATTTGAAACCAGAAGAAAGCTCTATGGTTACTTTCATCGGCTCTAAATTTTTTCTTTAAATGTCTTGTAAGAATAGAGTAAAACACACTTATAAAGATGGCATAGATCCGATTTCACGATTAACTCTGAATTTTCGAAAATTGCGAGTTTGAATTTTTCCGCATATTCCTACAACTACAAAATTAAAGATAGAGATTTTTCCTTCAAGTAAAATCTGTCCTCTAAAATTAGCCCTTTCGTTAAGGACTTGTACATTTTTTTAAATTTTAGTAGTTTTCGCCCAGAATTGTGTGCATTATGTGCAATTTAGAAAACTACACAAAGTTTTTCTCAAAAACGGCTCCAATTTTTTTTCTTTAAACTGTTGGTAGGGATGGTGCCAAATGTACTCTATGAAATAACATTAACTCCATATTGATATATTCTTTTGTTTTTTCAAAAATTACAAAAATGTAATTTTTTTTGTCTGTGACATCTATTTACATTAGCGGAGATTTATTCACATTATTATATTTATGAGTATACGTGTTTTAAATAATGTCAAGTCAAATTTCTCGAAAATTCAACCGTTTTCTGTGAAAATTAGTTCAAAATTCCGCATTTTCAGAAAGGCTCAAACGCCATTTTCTCATAAATGGCTACACTTTTTCTTCAAACGTGCCGAACTGAGAGTGCTAATATTCCACTCTTTAATATGACGTAAATTTCATTTTGAGGTATTGATTTGTTTTTTCAAAAGTTACACAAATGTATTTTTTAAAGATGCCTCACACCGTTAATATGCCGTTAATTTCCAGCAATTTGTAAATACTATTGTACTTGTGAGTTGACGTACTTCAAATGACTTCCAATGATTTTTTCAAAAACTCAAGAATTTTCGATGAAAATGAGCTTCAAATTTAGAATTTACAGTAGCGCTTAAACACCATTTCCTTAAAAAGGGCTCCAAATCTTCAAAAGAAAATTGCCCTGTATGACGAGGTACCGAAACCAAAGGAAATAGAAAAGTAATACGGAAAAGACTATGCCTTTCTGTAGTTCCACTGGCTATGACCTATCCACGGCAAATTTGAATTTGCAAAATTACGCTTAACTATTCATAATTT
The DNA here is from genome assembly GCA_031308135.1 of Acheta domesticus. Classification (NCBI taxonomy): domain Eukaryota; kingdom Metazoa; phylum Arthropoda; class Insecta; order Orthoptera; family Gryllidae; genus Acheta; species Acheta domesticus. The sequence goes on from JAHLJT010004567.1 coordinate 176,449,741, forward strand.
TAAACTAGTGATGCTGCAGAATTGCACAGACTTTCCCGTATTATTTTTCTATGTCCTTGGGTCTCGGCTAGTTATTTATACTTGCCACAAACTGTTGCCAGCTGCCATCTATCGCCGCCCAAAGCACATTTTTGACATTTTGTAATTTTTTGCTTTCCTAGTGGTAGAGCGGAAATATTAATTTTAGAATATTAAAGAACACTAAAACCTCGTCCTAAGTGGCAATTTAAAAAAAATAAAGAAAATGGCGTTTAAGCGCTACTAAAAACGGGAAATTTGAAGCTCTTTTTCACAGAAAAGTTTTGGGTTTTCGAAACATTTCATTTGAAGGTATTTAAAGCTCATTAACTCACAAATACAATAGTGTTTACCAATGGCTGGTCATGTGCGTAGTAAAAATGTGACAAATCTTTCAAAAAAATTACATTTGAGTAATTTTTGAAAAAGCAAAAAAAATTGAACTTTACGTCATATTAAAAGAGTATAATCAGCACTATCCGTTCGAAAAGTTTGAAGAAAAAAATTGGAGCCATTTTTGAGAAAATGGCGTTTGAGCGATTCTGAAAATGCGGAATTTTGAGCTACTTTTCACAGAAAACGGTCTAGTTCTCGAGAAACTTTGTATGACATTATTTAAAGCACATGTACTTGTAAATATAATTATGTGAAGAAATTGCCGCTAATGTATATATTAATGACGTGAGATACAACTCAAAAATATTTAATTTTTGTAATTTTTGAAAAAGCAAAAGAATAGAGCAATATGACGTTTTTTGTCATCTCATTGAGTACATTTAACACTATCCCTACAATAAGTTTAAAGACAAAATTTGGAGCCGTTTTTGAGAAAACCATGTGTTTTGTAATTTTTTTAAATTGCACATATTGTACGCAATATTGCACGAAAACTACTAAACGTTCGAAGAAAAGTGCATAACCTTAAGGAAAGAACTCGCTTTGGAGAAGAAATTTTATTTGAAGGAAAAATCTCTATCTGCAATTTTGTAGTTGGAGGACGATGCCGAAAAAAATTGAAGCTTTCGAAATTTTCCGTTAACCGTGAAAATCGGACCTATACACGTAATAAAGTGTATTTTACTCTATTCTTACAAGGAATTTAAAGAAAAACTTCGGAGCCGTTTTTGAGAAAATTTCAAAAATGACCGGGAGGCTTCATGTAAAGTACCCCCAAATTTTAAAGAATTTTTTTCAAAATTTCAAAGCTTCGACCCGAGTCAGAAAGACAGGGGTTTCTTCAATTTGGAAACAATCATATGCATCGTTTAGGCCAGGGCTTTCCAACTGGCGGCCCGTGGGCCGCATGCGGCCCACTAGATCTTTTTGTGCGGCCCGAACTGCTTTAAAAAGTGTTATTATACCAACGAAAAACAATATAATTGCAGAATTCATCTTACTTATATTTAATGGTATATTAATTTTCTCGTTGTACGTACATTAATTATTATGTTGAGTGAAAGTTGTATCTAATATATATTTGTTTCATTATAATCTCGGTAGTTAGGGTAAAAACCATCTTAAATTACGGTGCTGCCCGCGGCTTAACTAGAATTTGATATGTGGCCCATAAGCCGGAAGTTGGATTGCCCTGGTTTAGGCGCTTGGGGTGTTCACAGACGGACGTTTTGCCCTCAGTTGGTTTTTCGGTATCAAGGACCCACAAAACAGGAATTCTGGCTACACCTTTGTTAGAGAATTTTCTTCTTAATTTAGCAACTGGATTTATCCATTTTTTCGTTATCAGGGCCCGGCTACGAATTTTTTTCTGCCAAAATTCCGCCGTTTTTCTCGCAGCATTACATAACTTTCCCTATACAATGGATATTACTCCATACGTACGTATGTAGTAAAGTAAAAATTGCAAAGTTAAAAGTAATGCAAGAAAGAATAAGCTGTTGTATCTCCACTAGTTAAATGTTCTGAATGTATGAACTTTCGCCAAATCAACTGATTCTTTTACTTTCTCGCTTTTTTAGAATACATCTTATCTACGCTTCTAATTGCTCATTCATGCCGAAAAGTATGCAGCTGCCAGCCTGATGGTTTATGGTTTCATTAGATATCCAGAACTTGGGTAAAACAATGAAACAGTTTTGTGACTGGAAATGCAAATATTTTATTGTGTTATTCCTTCTATTATTATGCTGTGCATATAAAAAAATGTGTGTGCCATTTGAGAAGATCTATGCTTTTACTAGATACCCAGAACTTGGGAAAAAATCTAAAACAATGAAACACTTTTGTGACTGGAAATGCAAATATTTGATTATGTTATTCCGTATATTATCATGTTGTGTGTATACTGACTGAATTTTCTTACTCAGTTCATTACTGCTTATGACACAGCTGATATTGTGAGAGAGCTAGGCTCCGAAGAGGAGGCTGCCCATCATTGTATCAATATCATAGTTCCAACTTGGTTCCAAATGATTCCAACTTATCTGTGTGATTGTACCAAATAGACTTCATTATACATATGAACAGAGAATGCAGATATGTAAGCGCATAAAAGTACAAAAGATGGATAAGTTTTTAAAATTTCCATAATACTCTCTATTCATGTTTTGTATTATGAATCAACTTTTATGTTCTTGATATCCAAAGAACTATGACTTTGTATTTACTCAACTATGTTATTGTAGAATTCATGAAGACTGGTTTTGTAAAAATATTTAATGAATTGTTATTCATTATATGATAATATTTTATTTGTTTTTCTTGAGCAGTATGTGTGCTTCTTTTGGAAAATCATTTTGTGTGATTTTGTTCAGCAACATTTTTGCTCCTGCAGACCACCAGTTAGTATCATTTTCACACTCTTAATTTGTTGGTAGAAATTGATTTTCTTACAGATGTATATTTCCATTTTGATATTCACTTCATAAGGATATTACCTACAGAAGTTTTGCTCTCAGTGCTTCACGTATGAATATTGTATATACATCTGGTTTTCTTCAAAATACTCATATTTTACACCCCCAAAAAATGTTTCAGATCAACAAAGGGCGAAAAGAAAAAGAAAAGTAAAGAAGAATTTGATCCTACTCAAGGAAAATCTGGCCTGATTGGATTGGTAAGAGAATTGTGTAATCCTTTAAGATGTAGTAATTTAGAGAAACTGGGAAATAGAGATTTCACTTGAGAGAATATTTTTCAAATATTTTCACGCTGAATACTTCATTAATATATAATTTGTCCATACTTGCTACATACATCATTTGCAACTTTTTATTACTTCTAGTTTGATCATTTCTTAAAAGTGAATAAGAATAAATTTCATTATGTACTTAGTTGTAAATTATTGCTTACAAATTCAAGACATTTAAATTTTTTAGTTAAGTAACAAATTAATATACAGTCCTTTCTCAAACTACCCCATTTTGTCTCTTTCTCTTCCTTGACCAGTTTCTACCTTTGCTTTCCTCTCTCTCACTCAACCACTCTCTCATCTCCCCTGACTCTACTAATTTCATCCCCTCTTGTAATAGTAATTACTTTTTATTCATTAATATTCAAATTTTTGGAAGGTTTCATTTTATTTTTTCCCTGTTTTTCTTCTTCACACCATTTTCTTTCTTATAATTACTTTTTTAAATTTTTATTTTATTTTAATTAAGTTAATTTTATTTTATTTTTAATTTTTGAGTTGTCATTGTTATAATGAAGTGAATTATTCCAGTTTCGTTATGCAAGTTGTGGTGATATATTAATTTTAACTATTGGACTGGTTTTTGCCACTGCTCATGGAGCTAGTTTGCCAGCACTAGCTCTTATTTTTGGTCAAATGACAAACACATTTATTCAACAATTCAAAGCGGTAATGTCTTTTTTTCCATTTACTTGTTGTGATTTTCATATTTTGTACTTTTATCATTGTGGATGTAAAAATTTGCTTACAGGATAAGGTTACTTTAACTGAGGAGATTGCATCATCATGGGTGAAGAATGAAACAGATCTGAACAAGTAAATTTTGTTGTTCACTTATTCTAAGAATTTCTCTTCTTTTCATTAGATAGTAATGAAGAATTTTTTTATTGGTCAGATATATTTTGTGATGTTTATTTCTTTAAAATTGGTAAAGTATCTTTCACTAAATTATATATTTTTTATTTAATTTGACCAAGTGGTAAAATTATGCTCCAATATAATATATAATATTCTTTGAAAGCAATAATTCAAATTTTTTTTACTATACCTTGTGTTTATATTTCTTTAAAAAATCAACAGGCCTGAAGAATTTGATGACTTGAAACAAACAATGTCTCAGTTTTCAATTTATTATTTGTATATTGGCATTGGAGTTCTTGTTGCTGCTTTCATTCAGGTGGATATGACTTCCTTTAAATTATACTTATTAACTTGGTTTTAGAATATGGATAAAGTAAAGACATTTATTTGTATGATCTTACTGCTGTTATAAACATATGAAAAAGTGAATTTATTTTCCTGATATTCATAAGTTAAAAACTTACACAGAATTAAGAATTGTGTCCATTGGACTGGCCATATAAATCCCAAACTGTATATGTATTTAATGGTTGCAGACCTTATGCTGGGAAATGGCCTGTGAAAGACAGGTGTATCGAATGCGTCAAATGTTCTTTTCTCAAATGCTTCGCCAGGATATTAGTTGGTATGATCAAAATCAAAGTGGAGATCTGACCACAAAACTTTCTGAGTAAGTAATTAAAGCAAAGGATTTTAAGAAATAAAACATTTGCTTAAATTCAATTTGTGTAACAAGTGTATAATCTTCATTTGTTTAGTGATTTGGAACGTATTCGTGAAGGAATTGGCTGCAAATTCAGCATGGTGTTGCAATACACTGCTACTTTCTTTTCTGGTCTTGGAGTTGGCCTTTATGCTAACTGGCAATTAACTCTTGTCATATTAGGAGTTAGTCCCCTTCTAATTGGTACATCTGGCTACATGGCAAAGGTAAATATCTTAATATATTTTAATTTTTCAATAATTCATCTGTTACATTTTATTAAAGAACTTGAGATCTAATTTGTTTCTCCATTTTCCTTCTGTTTTGTTATATTCATTGAAATGAAAACATTCTGAATATAAGCTTTAGAATGACAATATGTTTTAAAAACATTTGAGATGGTTTTAATAAATTTTCTCTAATAATTTAATTAATTTTTTCTAATCTTTTTTTCCCCTCAATGTTGTAGGTGTCAGCATCATCAGCAGCTCGTGAACAGCTCAAATACTCTCTTGCAGGGGGTATTGCGGAAGAAGTTCTTAGTAACATTCGTACAGTAGCTGCATTTGGAGGTCAACTTAAAGCCGTAATGTTGTGAGTGTTCTTTAAAACCTTGCTGTAATAATAAATTGAAGTAGATTTTTTATCATTTCTATTTATTTGCAGATATGAAAAAGGTTTAGATGAAGGACGCAAATTAGCTATGAGGAAATACTACATTCTTGCTGTAGGTATTGGCTTAGTGTTTTTTGTGACATATGGAGCATATGGCCTTGCTTTTTGGTATGGATCACAAATGATTGGAACTGGTGATGCAACACCAGGAAGTGTTTTCACAGTAAGTTAAATTGCAATGGCAAGAAGTAATTCTACGCATATGTGGAGTAATGTGGAGTAATTCATGTTCTCAGAAAAAATCATGGTTGACTGTGAGTGAAGAAAAACAAAGTTTATTTCACTTTCATTGTTTATTATTTGATGGTGAGGGATTGAGGATGACATAAGGCTGGAAGGATCTAAAACATTTGAGCAAAAGGATAAAGAAGCACAAAGATAGTGCATTGCATTTAGAAAATGCTTGCAAATTTAAAACTTTTGGAACTTTAAAATTCTGTGGTACTCAAGAACTATCATTGGGCGGGCATGAGGAATCTGAAGATTAAAAAAACCTTGGCAATTTTTTAAACTTATTATCTTTACTCAGCAATCTAGATAGAGTTTTAGATGATCATTTAAACAATTCCTCTGTTTATGGCTCACATATGACACAGAATGAGCTGCTAGATTGTACGTATGAAGTATATTTGGAGGAAGTGAAGAAAGACATAGATGTAGCTGATTTTGTTTCTCTGCAGCCTGATGAAATAACTGACATAACAAGTTGAAGTCAACTTGTCTTCATTTTACCATGTGTTAAGAGGTGCAAGCTTGTCGAAAGACTTATTTCTTTTGCCTAGGTGCTTAATCATACAGCAATTGGGCTCTGTGAGATACTGTCAACAAAACTGGAATATTTTAACACACAACAAAAATTCTTTGTTCAGTCATATGATGGAGCCACAGTAATGAGTGGTAAAAAGAATGTTCAAACCCTTTTGAAAGAAACATTTCCTCATTCCAAGTATGTTCACTGGTACGCCCACCATCTTAATTCTGTTATTTAACAGGCTTGTTCAAAAAAACTTAAAAAGTAAGGTTATTTTTTGCAAACATAACAGGATTCACAACATTCTTTTCTTCTTCGCCAAAATATAGTGACTTGCTACATGTAGTGTGTAGTAGTCATGTTCCCACTGTTTGAACAATATAATGGTACTTTCAATCCTGAATTGTGAACAGTGTTAAAGAGAACAAAGTGTCAGTAGATTTAAATATTTAATTAATTAATTGATTACACAGGCACACAAAAAAATAGTTGTCAGTCCCAAAGACTTGACCAATGTTTCTCCATGTACTTTGATGGGCTGAATCTGAAGCCAGAATAGCACCACCACCCTCCATTTTTTTTAACATGAAAAAACACTATGAAATTGTACTCTTTGGTTTTTTGGGGTTGTTGTCAGACCCAAAGGCTTGGCACATGTTTTTCCATACAAGTCCACATGCTGAGAGAGAGCCCAAACCTGAGAGATAATCTAAACACCTGACACATGAGAAACGTGTGTCAAGTGTTTAGGTCTGACAACAACCCTCGAAAACAATTCATGGTGGTTTTTTTTTGAGAGAAAAAAATTGGAAGGTGGTGACGCAATTCTGGCTTTAGATTTGGTTTCAGCAGTGTACATTCAAAGATAAAGATGTTTCAAGTCTTTGGGTCTGACAACAACTTCTGGGGGAAAAAAAAAATACATTGGTTTTTCATGGTGGTTTTTCATGAAAAAAAAAAAAAAATTGGAGAGTGAGGGCACAATTCTGGCGTGAGATTCAGATTGAGCGCATTGAAATACATAGAGAAACATTTTTCAAGTGTTTGAGTCTCACAACAACCCCTGAAAACAAAAAATACAATGTTTCTTGCAATTTAAATAAAATTGGAGAGTAGTGGCACAATTCTGGCTTCAGATTCAGCATGTTGCAATACACAGAGAAATATGTGTCAAGTCTTTGGGTCTGACAACTTTTATTTTTTTATAAAAGCTTGCCAGTGTAATTAATGTTAATTAATGATTAATTAAATGACAGTGCTTTAATTAAATAAGTTATTGATTCTGAGATGATATTCGTACTTTTGCACCTGGCCCCACCAGGAAAAAATGTTACGGGCTGCCACTGGCTGGGAAATATAGTGAACATTTAGTGAGCATGTGAATTATATAGAGAACATGTGGGAAACATGTAAGGGATTTGGGGTACATGCAGGGAACACAAGTAGTACATATGGGGCAGCATGTGAGGAACTTGCAGGGAAAGGTAAGGAACTTTGGGGGAATATGTGTGGAAATCCAGTGAACATTTTTAAAACAAATTGATAAATTATTAAAATATAAAAGACTTGGTCTAATAAATTCAGCAGTTGCATATCAACATTGAGTATGATACCTGTAGTACCTGTGGATATTTAAAAATCTAATAAGTTGTATATATTCTGTAATTGTAGAAGTTCAGATTACTTGTACTGTTTCAGGTGTTTTTCAGTGTCATGGCTGGAGCATTCTCTTTAGGGAATGCCCTTCCATTTGTTAATGCTGTGAGCACAGCATTAGGTGCAGCTAGTACAGTATTTACTGTCATAGATCGTATTCCTGAAATAGATCCTTATGACAAGAATGGTAAAAAGCCACAGAAAGTTCAAGGTCATATTATTTTTCAAAATGTTACCTTCCAATATCCTACACGGCCTGAAATAAAGGTATTTGGTTCATCTAAACTGAGGCAATTTCAACTAGTATTTTTACTGCAATTCTCTTGTGCTTATCTAATGATTATGTTTTGAGGTTCTGAAAGATTTCAATGTGGATATAAAACCTGGCCAAACAATTGCTTTAGTAGGATCCAGTGGAGCAGGAAAAAGTACTATTGTAGGATTGCTTCTTCGTTTCTATAACTTAACCCATGGGAAGGTAAATAATTATTCTGAAGGATAAATTTTGAAAAGTGCAAAAGATTATTTCTAAATAAAGATTGTATTGTTCAGATTTTGCTGGATGGTGTAGATTTACACACTCTGAACCTTGAATGGTTGCGGAAGCAGATTGGGGTTGTTTCTCAAGAACCTGTACTGTTTGGAGTTTCTATTCTTGATAATATTAAATATGGCCATGACGATGTGTCATTCACTGATGTGGTGGCAGCAGCAAAACTTTCTAATGCTCATGACTTCATATCTTCGATGCCACAAGTAAGCAAGATGCTATCAAGAAAATTTAAACTACAGCAGGGTGATTATATAATTAGAAGTGATAATAACTCATGGTAATGGATTTTTTAGTTATTTTTTATGAATTAAAAGAGTTGCTTGATCTTTGAGTTTCTTTTTAATAAAATTGTTTGAAAAATGTTGTAATGTTAGTTGCACATGCATAAGCAATATTTGTAATTTTACAAAATGTTTGAAATAGGGATATGATACAATGGTTGGAACCTGTGGTGCTCAACTGTCAGGAGGTCAAAAACAAAGAATAGCTATTGCAAGGGCATTAGTGAGAAATCCAAAAATACTGTTACTGGATGAAGCAACATCTGCATTGGATGCACAAAGTGAAGGAGTTGTGCAATCTGCACTAGATCAGGCTATGGAAGGACGGACAACAATAGTTATTGCACATCGGCTGTCCACTATTCGCAATGCAAATGTCATTTATGCCCTTAAGGTAAATATCCCAAATGCTTAAACTATTATTAAGTTTTTGAACCTTTAAATGTGTATCCTTTCAAATTTCATGGAATAACTTACAATCTTTAATCTCAGTTTTGATGCGTGTTGGAAAGCGTATAAACAGAAATTATATCCATGCAGAGCTGGAAACTCTATACAGATTGAATTTTGATTAAAATGCAATGAGATGATACAACAGAAGTACATTTACATGTCCACATAACTTCCCCATTTTATAATTTTTTTTTCTTCTCCATTTTGATTAATTAAAACATTTAGTTTTGTAACACAAAGGTGACAAGTGACAAATTGTTTAATTATTTGCATTATATTAAATTAATATTTTGTTTCCATTAAAATCTCTTGCTTTTCTTGGGGTATGTAGGGTACAAGATAGGGCAAAAGAAATGAGGAAGAAAAGAGAAGAATGCATTTGAAAAAAAAATTAATTTCTTAAAAGAGCATTAACAAAGAGATTTCTATTGAAAAATATTTCTATAATAATTGAAAGTTAATTTTAGATCCTTATTATTGATTATTGTTTCTAAATTAATTATTACTGATAATGATCAGTAATTAATTTAGCTATGCTATGCTAGTATATTTCTGTATCTCTCTTTATCTTTTTATCATGTCTTTTGCTATTTTGATCCATTACTATATCCAGTATTTAAATCAAATACGTAGTCAGCTATTTTCTTTTTTCATTGATAAATATTTTAAACTCAGGATGGATCTGTAGTGGAGCATGGTACTCACATGGAACTATTAATGATGAAAGGTCTGTACTACAGCCTTGTTCAAGCACAATCCTTTCATGATGCAGATGAAGATGGCATAGTTAGAGATAACAAATCAGAGTAAGTATACATTGAATACATCAATTCTTGTATTAGTGTTTAAAAAATACTCAATTTTGAATTTTTTAATTTTCTTTAGTCCTGATTGCCAAATGGAGAAAAGTAGTGGGCACAGACATTCATCAGTTTCAAGTGTTGCATTCTCTTCAGGTGGTGAAGACCTAAAAAAACAAATGGAGTTGGAACCCGTAAGTTAAGACCTGACTTGTTTATAACCTGATGTGCACAATTTGGTTTGTCATCTAAACCTTTTTTTCTTACTGGAGGAAGTTGTTTGAAAATTGTTATCCATAAAATCAATTATTAAATAGATGGTTGTTTAGTTCCATCACTCTTTACTCTGGCAATTTTCAAAAAAAATTTTTACATCTAGAGTACTCACACAGGCCACATATGTAGCCCAGCCATAGTAGGGGTTGCGCACCAACAAAAAGAGTTTTAAAGTTGCTTGAGCTATGAGCCTAATTGTAGCCTGTGCAAACACCAGAGTAAGGAAGTTGGCATTTGCCAACCAGGCAATCCAGACAATATTCTATTGTCAAAGTCCTATACTAGAGTGGAATCCTATTTCCATGATTGATAAATGAGTCAAGGCATAAATAAATAACCAAATAGATTTTTTTTTATTTTAATATATATTGTTTATCCCAATTTTCATCTGGGAGACAACATAGGTAAATTTAAATGCCATAAAGCTTAAGTTAAAGTTCAATGACTTTTACTTTATATTCAAAGAAACATTTTGAGATAACAGGGTAAATGTTCAGAAATTTTTTACAAAACTCATATATAATGTTAACAAATTGTAATTTTAACTTGGTCTACATACATAACCCATGACATCATTTGTATTACAAAATGTGATGTGAGAACTGCAGGGATAATAACAGTGAAAATTTCTAAATAAAAGCAGCTTAATGGATAGAAAGGGGAAAAGTCTTGTTAAGAAAAACTTGGCATGAATTATAGAATAGATCACATCTAATAGAAACACTTTCAAAATGGTATTACCTTCACAGTAATTTTAATATATAATTTTAAACATTTTAACAATTAGAGAAACTCATTATCTCATTTCTCAAATTATGGCGGCTTGAATTTTGCGTGTTACTGAAACTGAAACTGAAAGTGAGGTCAGTTTTTCTCTATCACATACAGACTTTTCTCAATCTCAAGTTCAGTCTTTAAAGATAGTAGTTATAATGACATAAAAAACAGAATCGTCTGACAGTTTTTATTATTAACAACATTCAGTTATAAACAACACCAAATGCATTGTTTCATACTGATATAAGCTTGAAGGAGTAAACAATGATGCATATTTAATTGTAATATTTGTGAAAATGTGTTCATTTCTTCTGAAAACTTTTTCGTGTGCGCTTCCAGTAATACGACTCTTCCAGTGTTTGACGATGTAGCATCTAGCAATAGTCTGCCATCATGTTCATGTTCCATCCCCTTGATATCCTGATGGAAACTTTTCCCTTGTTCTTCACTGATGTTCCCCAAGTTTTCCAGGAAATAGTCCACATGCGAGTGTAGGAAGTGAACCTTCAAACTCATGTGGCAACCTGGTATTTGAAAAGCCTTCAACATGCGTTCCATGATACATCTGTAGTTAGGATCATTTACGTAACCAAGTAACTTGTCAACAACGTCTTTAAAATAATTTCCCTCTTCAGGCTTCCCTCTTCTTCTCATCCATGGTCTAAACAAACTGTGGATCTGAGTAAAGTTTTCTGATGTCTGGATCTACAAAGATTTCTTCTTTTATCTTAGCATCACTTAAACCAGGAAACACAAATATAGGGAGCATAAGTACTTGAAACATTATATACAGGGAGCATAAGTACTTGAAACATTCACTTTCCTTATTGTGATGAAATCTGTTATATTTCTTTGGTACTTCTTGATTGTGTACTCACCACAGATAAAACAGAAGTAGTATGGACTGGTAACACAACGCCGATGAGACATTTTTTCGAAATGCACTTTCAAACTTCAGAAAACCTTTTTAATCACTTCAACGCAACTAGATGACCTAAGTGAATGTATTCACTCCAATTGACACTACTGATCTGGGAGAATGTCCAACAAAGTGGGCTCCAATTTCCATTCATATAACCATTTCTATCTTGCTTGACTTCAGAAGGGGACTACCGAGAAAAGATAACAATTATCTTCCTTTCTGAACAGAACCTTCATGACCACACCACCTATTCAGGCAGTGTTATTAGAATATGAAAAGTCTTTAGAATGTTAGAAATCATTTAAGACAAAATATTGGTTACAAATGTAAATATGTACATGTGCTAGAAAATAGGTATTATGTTTCATGGATTTGAAAAAAATCTGTACGTGATGGAGGACGACAGACTTCACATTCACTTTCAGCACACCAAAAAGCATAAAGATTAGCCAAAATTATCAAATCAAATATTTGGTTGTAGTGTTGTGGTGCTGTGTTATTATCTTTTTTGTAAGATTATTGTCATCAAAAGTAATGTCAATTTAATCATTCTCTTTTTTAAAGGTGTCTCCAGATGATGCAAACATGGCCCGCCTTTTCAAATTAAATTCTCCAGAATGGGTTCCTCTCCTTTTGGGTTGCTTTGGCTGCATGGCTACTGGTGCTGTCATGCCAGTTTTTGCCTATTTTTATGGAGAAGTATTTGCAGTGAGTATTACTTCCTTTAACATAAATAAATGAAAAAATGAATTAATATTTTTCCAATATTGTGTAGAGGGTGAAAATGATTTTCTGTCAATTTTGACTTCTTATAGCAACATTAATTATCTTTGTAAATGTTAAAATATGTATGCTTTAAATGTATTTTTTTGTGCTTATTCCATACTAAATTTTTAATCAATGTTTAAATCTTACAGTTTATGTAGCACGAGTGAAGTTGTTTTGAATTTTAAAACTTTAATTTTTATTTTTGCTTTGCAATATTTATGTTGGTTGCAAGAGATAAATCAAGTAATTAATAATTAATTTGTTCAGAATGTGAATAAAGAATCTGTATGAGAGTTACTTTGAAATAAAGTTGTTTGATTAGCTCTTCCTATTGTCTGATAGTATCTTGTTGAACTGGTATTTTCTCACCATATTCAAAAATACTAAGCATATAATATGTATTTAAAACTGCAATTCTTCTAAAATACCCTTATTTAATTATAATTCTTTTCTTTATGTACTGGGAAAATAACTACCTTTTTTTTGGTTTTCTGTTGTTTCCACTTGTATGTCTTGAAGTCAATGTATTTTTTCTCTATTCTACGGTTTATTTTTTTCATTAGTCACATTTTATCTTTATATTTTGTAAACAAGTATCAGTAGCTGTTGTCATTCTGTTTGTTCAGACCGTGTCATTATTTTAGGTATTTGGTAAAACTCCATTTATAAGTTTTTCACATTTTGCATGAATGTTTTTCACATTTATAAATTGTTGTTTGTAACTCCCAGATAAGTTCCTATATTTTCATGTTAAATCATTTCAAGTAAGCATTTTACATTTATTCATTTTTAACACTTACACTTCCATAGTAAAATTCCCTACTATATGACTAGTAAGTGAGAACGATTCTTGGTCCTAGAGGATTTCAAGGAATGTGTTCTGACAAATGTTCATGTTGTTCAGTTTTGTTGGTATGAAAGCATTCTATTGGAACCTGAAAGAACTGTGGAGACTATGGACGAACCACAGGGGTAAGGATGGTGATGCTAATGTCCACTACTGTTCCTTTGTTTTTGTGCAATGTTTGGTCAACATGAGGTCTACTTGTACAAAATAATTGGGAATAAGTAAAACAGGCTATTATGGGGCAGTTGGGAAATTTATGCTTTGCCTGAAAGAAAAGCAAACGGTCTAAAATTAGATGATTTTCAGAATTGAGAACATTCTTGAGAATGTTATGTTTTTGTGTTTGGGGAATATTACGTGCACATAGAATAGTACAAGCTTATTGTATATTGTGTTTCTAATATAACAATATTGTCAAAAAGTTGTGCTTTTATTTTGAATTTATATTTTCTCATTTTCTGTTATGCATTTTTATCCCTTTTAAATTTTTTCTCCTTGAGCCTCCTGAAAAAGATATAAATGAAGTTTTACTGTACTACATAATGATTCTTCAAAAAATTCACTCCTTTTTCCAGTTCTTCATATTCACCTCCAATCAAAATTCCATTCTTATCTTTGTAGAATACTATTTCTAGGTAATTATTTTATTTGAACATTATCTACACTGTCATAAAATTTGAGACTTCATTTTCTCATTCTGTTCTTCTATTTTTGAATAAATAACTACCTCTTTAGCTGACTCCAATAATATTTTATTAATTAAGTTTTGAATACATATTTATTTTTCTCTCAAAACTAAGCTTTTAATATTTTGTTTCTTACTTTTCTTTCAGACTTTTACCTTAACAGGTGAAGAATTGTATGAAGCAGCCCGGTTTTGGTCAGGCATGTTCTGTGTGCTTGCAGTTGCTTCTGGCTTCAGTTTTTGGTTGCAGTGCACATTCATGACCTGTGCTGCTGAAAAACTTGTAATGAGATTGCGGTTAAAAGCATTTCAGAATATTTTAACTCAAGCTGTTGGTTGGTTTGACATGGAAACCAGTGCTCCTGGACGACTTATTACTAGACTTGCTCGTGATGCACCCCTAATTAAATCTGTAAGTAGTTGTAAAACATGAAAATAATTTTCTTATTTGAGTAATTATCAGGAATACATTCAATCTTGTTCTTTTCATTTTTTTTTTTTTTTTAGCAGCTTTTTAGCTGCTGTTCAACAAGGATCAAATATTATATATAGAGTTAATTAATGGTTTAAGTAAATTTAAAAATTCTGTTGACATTTATTTATAAGTGTATTTCAATGTTAATGTATCCTAAATCTAAAAATTCTCTTGCAAAAATATTCCCTTGTATTTAGACATTTAATTTTATATCATCTGTTAGATGTAGGCCTCAGACCTTTATGCAAATGCGTATTCCTTCAATTTAGTTCGAGGGGTTTAAGAGTTTTGTTTTCTATCCAAATTGGAATTCCTAAATCCTTAATTAAATGATTGAAATATATAAGGAACATTCTTTATTGCCTTACATGCTATATTCTCAGTTCAAAGTGCCAAAAGTCATGGCAATCAGCCTTGTTTTGACTTTCTTTTATACATACATATATACGGAGTAATGCAGACATAATACAGAGAAAATTATGTGATGGTTCAAAAATTGGATTTCGAGATATTTACAGAAACAGATGTTTTCAGGTCTCTTATCTTGATTTTTTTTCTTTTCTTCTTTCTTTCCAAACCGCCCTTCTGTCTGTCAGCCTGCCTGCCCGCCCACTTCTTTGACCGTGTCCATCCATGGATCTGTCCTCAAACATGATTTTTTCAAAAAAGCTCCTTTTTTTATAAATTTTTGTACAGAGACTGCTAAATGCATTGACTAACATGACATAAACACAAGTTTCATATATTATTTTGTTTTTCAAAACATTATATATTATTTTTTATTTTTTACTTCATTAATATTCATGTTATGGGTGTTAATTTTTACACATCATGCATTTGTGAGAGTAAGTGTTTCAAATGATTCCTCATGAAGTATCTTGAAAACTCAAACATTTTCTGTGAAAATTACCTCAAAATTGTGCATTTTCTGAAACCCACAAACATAATTTCCTTAAGAACAGCTCAAAATTTTTCAATGAAAATTTGCAAATAGGATCATTTATAATAGTCTTAAAGTTGTTTTTTATTTTACTCTTGGGGGACCGAAAAATTAAAAAAATGTGGGAAAACATCATTTAGGCACCAATATATTCCTATTCTCTTTATTATATTTATTGATGACTTACCATCTGTTGTGAACTATGTAATATTATAGAGCAGTAAACAATCATCCTTCCCTAGCCAGCTCAATCAGTAGAGTATGTGATTCATACCTGGAGTGCTGGGGTTCAAATCCCTGATGTTTTCTCTCTTACCCTCTCCATCTATCTCTCCTTTTACATTCTTGCAACCATTTACACAGTAGAGAGAAAGTTATATAATGTTGCATGAAGAAATAGCAAATTTTCGACAGAGAAACTCTTATTACTAGGCCCTGGTATCAAAAATGTGGATAAATCCAATTGCTAAATTTAGAAAAAAAATCTTCTAATGTGTGGTATAGCCAGTATCCATGTTTGTGGATCCTTGATACTGAAAAGTCAATTGACAGCAATACGCATGACGGCAGTCTTTCAGCCAGTCTGTGAACAATGCTAGTAGCTAAACCCTTAAGCCGATTTTCTCCAAAATTGATATTGCTCAATCAATCTGGCTGATGTCACAGCCTCTGAAATTTGAAACTAATATTTTAATTTTGGGGGTACTTTACATGAAGTCCCTGGGACATTTTCAAAATTTTCAAAAAAATGGCTCCATTGTTTTTGGTTAAATTTCGTTTTTGGGGAGTGTGAAGGATGTTTCAGAGAAATGTGAAATGGAATAATTTTCATTGAAAGACCGTGATTTTTTGAAAATTGCAAAAGTTCAAAATTTATTCAGCATCTTCTACAACTATAATTATGAAGATAGAACTTTTTTTCCTTAATGAAATCTGTTCCTTAAAAATAGATTTTGAAATAAGATCATGTACAATTTTTCAAAATTTTGTGTCAAACATAGGCAATCTTTATTCTCTTTAAACGTTTTTTTCTTAAAAATGGCACAATTTTTTAAAATTAAATTTAGACCTTAAATATAATAGCATAAAGTATGCTTAAGAGAATGGTGCAGGTCTCATGTTCATTAAAATGCCTGGTGGAAAAAAAAAAGAAAGAAAGAAAGAGCATCTTCCTACAATTACAATTGTGAAGATACAATTTTTTACAATACTGATCTTCAAATAAGGCCATGTTGAATATTTTGTGTAATATGGTGGCAAACATAGTCACTTGCTCTGAATTTTCTGTGCTTAGTGAATGTAATTCCGAGCAGTTGGATGCTTCGAAAGTTAAAATTTATATATTATTTCATATTTTTTTGTTTGTTTCTTACATCCAAGGTTTTCATTTACATTTAAAAATTAATCTCTTAGAAATTATTTAAAACCTTTTTGAAATATATGGAATAAAAAGTTTCTAGCCTTCAGGAAACTTCAGATTGGAATGTGACAATGATTCGGGAGCTAATTTCTGTGAATTACATCTTATTGTTGGGACATGATTTACCTGTAAGAAAAGCAGTTATAATTGTCAAATTTGTGTTGATATATGTTTGAAAATATTTAGGTTCTGCCCCAAATGTTCTATGATTTGTAATGAGTTTTACAAAAAATGATGACTGAGATGTGTTAATTTGGAGAGAAATTGTGGTATAAATAGTAACACACAACTATTACTAAAGGCAAGAAAGAACATGCTGTTTTTAAATACCATTTTGTAAGAGTAACTAGTTTCATTTAAACCTTTGAAATGAGTATTTTTTCCTGATCCTCCATGGGTTAGGAGTTTTCAATGTGGTGTCTGAAGTGATTGTGGGTAAGAAGTTGCAATAATTTCAATATCTGCAATTTTGCAGATATTACAGAATCAATAATATGTAAAAGTATGTGCTGTTTAAGCACCTCTTAATTATCAGAAGCCATTTTCAGAGTTCAAAGGTGGAATTTTGTTGGGTTGCCATAAAGTACATACTTTATGTAATAACTTAAGAGTAGTAAAACTTCAGAATTTTAACTGTGTTTCAGGCTTCTGGGCTTCGTGCAGGTCAGATGCTGGGTGCATTGGTCACTCTGGCTGCAGCTCTTGCAATTGCATTTTGTCATGGATGGAAATTAGCTTTATTGTTACTAGTAGCAGTGCCAATCCTTGCAGGAGCAGCATATCAACAGATGATGATTTTACGTCGAACACAAAGGAGAGATGCGGAATTGTTGGAAGAAGCTGGAAAGGTACTCTATCATCAAGGCAATTTATTTAATAAAATCAGTATACAATATCAATCTTATTTATTCACTCATATTAACAAATAAAAAAACTTTTAGCATTTCTTTGTGAAAGTTTCTTTGAAAGTAATGGAACTTGGTTTGTCTTCAGCATCTGCAGTACCCTGAATTTCAATTGCTTAAAATAACTCATTACTTAGGTTATAATAATAAATTAGGTGAAGAGTCCTTTTCAATTTCATTAATGATTCATTATCAATATTTCATTGATGGGTCTAGAGATGTATAGAAAGCACGAAAGGCATAATAGGCTAATATTTTGGAAGAACTATTGCACCTAAGAGGCTGTGAAATAGCTAATTCAATTTGGTTTGAAATCAATATCTTGGGGAGTGAGGGGATTTTATGAAATACTATTGTGGTTGAAAAGTATAACTCGCATGTGGAAGCATTCCCTTCAGTTCACTGTTCATTTCACCATTTTAGAATACTGTTTCATATTTTCTACATTCAACCCATAAATACTCTATTAAATAGTCCAACCTAAGAGTTCCCTGGTTGATGCAGCTCTTCTCCGTGTTATGTGTAATCCTATATGTTACTGATCTTACAAGGAATTCTTAAATCTAAATAGCAGTTTCTGAAATAAACATTTAATATTGTAGGTTACCTCTGTTCCTAGTAATTGCACTCAGTAATTTATTATTGGCAGTCTGATGCAATGTTCGTATATCAAATGAAATAATTAATCTTGTAATGTGAAGATTCTGGTTGCACTGAAGATTCATATTGCAAATATTTAGCCAAGGCCAAAATAGAGCCACAGAACTATCAAAAAGAAAGAAATTATTGTTCTATTATTTTTTTATTGTTGCCCAATAGATAAACAGTTTTTACTACTTCAAGCTACTAGTAATGATATTCTTGAGTATTTTGTACATTGTACATGTAAACTTATAATTTGAACAATATCATATTTGATGCTAATGTAAATGAAACTTCTTTTTAGGTTGCATCTGAAAGTATTCAAAATATAAGAACAGTTCAAGCTCTTGGAAAGGAATCACTCTTTGTTGATTTATATATGGAAAAATTGATAGAGCCTTACAAGTGAGTTTAAAAATTTCTAAATTTCAAATTTAATTCAACATAATCAACATTTTTCAAATTCTTATACATATATTGGGAAAATTCCCTGAGAATAATTCAAGTTCATATCATTATGAATTAACTCATGTAACTTTGTTACAGGGAAGCAAGAAAGCAAGCTTTAGTATATTCTGTAATATTTGGTTTTTCTCAGACTGTGATATATATGATGTATGCAGCAGCATTTCGATTTGGTTCATATTTAATAGAAATTGGAGACATGGAGCCAACGAATGTTTATCGGTAAGCAAGAAATATGACAATATTTTCAGAAATAAACATAAAGCGTGAATTTCTATTTATTTTTCATGCATTTTAACCTACACATTTCTTGTTTTCTTCCAGAGTGTTTTTTGCTTTAGCATTTTGTGCTGCCTCAATTGGACAAACTTCAGCCTACCTTCAAGACTACACAAAAGCTAAAATGGCAGCTGCTTTGATGTTCCAATTAATGGACAGAAAGACTGACATAAGCATTAGTCCTATAATGGGCATAAAACCTGTAAGTTAATTTGGATTTGACTCCTAGTATACCGGTCATGTTGTTTGGCACAACATTTGTAATAATGAATGTTTTAGAACTTGTTATAAGGAGTTGTTAAAAATTATGGTATCATAATGTCATCTGATTTCAATAATTCATATAATACTGAATGTACAAGTTGAAGGTTTTTATTAAGTTGTTAGTTCTTTTTATTAAATTGATAGTTATATGTATAAATTGATAGATAAATTGTGAGTAAAATGGTCTTGTGATTTCTGTATAGTACCCACATGTTCTTACTTAAAATGTCATTAATTATGCATTTATTATCCCTAGAAAATATTAGGGAAGGTGCTCTTTCGAAATGTCCATTTCCAGTATCCAAACAGACCTAATGTATCTGTGTTACGTGGATTAAATTTATCTGTGGAAACTGGAAAAACACTAGCTTTAGTGGGATCCTCAGGTTGTGGTAAAAGTACAGTGGTGTCCTTACTGGAAAGGTTTTATGATCCTACAAGTGGAGTTGTGGTAAGAAAAAAAAATTAATTTCAGTTTTTAAGATTTAATAAAGGCAGTGAATAATGAATAATTATGGGTGCACTTATATTTCTGACATGATTCTACCTTGTTGGAAAAAGTGTATTACAAAAACATTTTTTCATTTATTTCATTCACCTTGATATTTTATACAAAATTATATTAAAAGATTGCTCTTAATTTTATATAAACATTTTATAAAAATTAATAAATGTTTAATTTTGGAACTTTTTTCTTTTCAGCAAGTTGATGGTTTTGACATCAAGACTTTGAACTTACCACATTTAAGAAAACATATTGGATTAGTGACACAAGAACCAACACTGTTTGATTGTTCTATATGGGAAAATATTGCATACGGTGTGATTTGTGATGATCCATCAGTTTCTGATTTAGATAAATTAATGCCACAAATTATTCAGGCAGCTCGAAAAGCCAACATACATGACTTCATTTCAAATTTGCCCAGTGTAGGTATAGTAGTTAACAGTGCCCCTTAATAGTTATATGTCCTGAAGGTATATCTCTGTAGTTAAATGAGATATAGAGACCAAGTAACTGGAGTTCAAGCGAATTCATTGTATTATTTTATAACCTTTATGCAGTTAAGTTATTAAAAGTGGTATGAAATAAATTAATTTTTAGTCTTGAAACTTAATTTGAATCAGTGTAATAATTTGGAAGATTCAAAACCATTCTCAGTGACAAATGCCTGTTTTACATATTTATGTAGATTAGAAATATTTTTACTTTCTCACCTTACTTCGTAAAAGAAAATGTAATCATGCGATAGAAATCTGTGATTTTTTGGCAGAAAAGCTCTTATTGGCAAGGCTTGGTAACGAAAAAGTAGGTGAACCTTCTTCCTATTGTAAATTACTTCCTTTAACATGTCTCCAACCCAGACTTTGTGGCACTGGTAAAATCAATTGATGGAAAACACTGCCTAGCAGTATGTTTAGTTTTCTTACACATCAAGATGTTTCATACGCACTGTTCCTTAAAATAATATCATCTCTCAGATTACTTTGAATAGACCACTTCTCCAGAGATATTGTATTTTCCAACACATACATGCAGATCTTTTGATAGAGATATGCCTTTTTTGAAAACAAAGTCATCTGGTGAAGACTAGAGAGATATAGTTAGTCTCAAAACTAATTGAGAGTATTATTTTTAAAATTTTGAAAAATATGTGTATGATGTTGTGATGGAAATTATGATGTATATTTTTTACTAAATTTTCTTCCTTTGTCCCATTTTAGAAGTTTGTATTTTGGTCATTTTCCACTTATCATTCTAAGGAAATGTTCAATAGAACTCATTGAAAAATCAGTGGTGCTATTAATAGCATGTACTTTCTCACCCCTATTTTCAAACAAAATTACTCAAAAAGTACTCAAATTTTTTAAAAATTGTACATTTACTATTGTACATTTGTACTTATTTCAAAATCTATCTTTAAGAAACAGATTTTATTACGGAAAACAATCTCTATCTTCATCATTTTAGTTGTAGGAAGATGCCAAAAAAATGTTGAACTTTTGCAATTTTCGAAAAATTAGGGTTTTTCAACAAACATGAGACATGCACCATTCTGTTAAATGTCCTTCACACTCTCCATCAACAAAATTTAATCAAAAATGATGGAGCCTTTTTTTTTTTTAATTTTGGAAATGTCTCATGGGATTCATGTAAAGTACCCCCAAAATAAAAATATCAATTTCATATTTAAGGGCCACAATATCAGCCAGATCGATAGAAGAATATCAATTTGGAGAAAATTGGCTGAACATTTTAGCTACTTGTTCACTGACAGACAGACGGTTTGATAGACTTTTAGACCTGGCTGGCATCTATTATAAGACATTTTAGAACTTAAAAACCCAAGTTTTATTTATTACATAGGAAAAGATACTGAGTTTCCAAAGGCTTTTGTCTGTTAATGTAACAATGATGTGAAAATTAAATCTCATTTTTCTAAACTGCTTCTAGCTGGTGTTTGTTTTTGAAATGTATTTATCGTTAACTTAGGGATATGATACCAAAGTGGGAGAAAGAGGAACACAGTTGTCTGGAGGTCAGAAACAGCGAATTGCAATAGCAAGAGCGCTTATCAGAGACCCTAAGATCTTGCTATTAGATGAGGCAACATCAGCTTTGGACATGCAAAGTGAAAAGGTAAGGATTTCCTTCATTTATAAAATGCTTCTTGCCTTGTTTTTATTCTAGTGTTATTCACCAAAATCTTTCATTCACATGTTCATAAATTTTCTATAAATGTCTGAAAACTATTTAATGTCATTTATTATTCATTATGTACAATAAGCAAATTTCCTCATCTGCTCATGGGAGGATGATTTACAATCATTCACTCTCCCCTGTGAAAGTAACTAGCCTTTTATTATCTTGCTAATATAGTATCCTATAGATCGCTGGGTGTAAATTAGTTCAAAATTCTTTATTCTAATCTTTTGTTGATATGTGTTCTTTGTAAATCAAAGTAATAAAGATTCAATTTTGAGGAGAGTGTACACTGTACAGTAAACTCTTCAATAACAAACTCCGTCATTAACAAACATTCTAAATAGTGAACTACACTACCGCCTTACCCTATAACGTTAGGTATGTGTGTTTTCCTTTCTATGTACCTAACTTAAGCCTTCTAATTGAACATGACGTTTTCAGGCACCCAGATTTGTGGCAAAAAAGAATATCTTCAGTATATTATTTTCTTACCTGCAACAGATTTGAAACATCGTAAATTTTTTATGAATTTGTTCCCTGCTTGGCAGTTGGCGGGTAACTCCCGAATGATATGTGCTGATCACGTGACAAAAAGTGGCTCTAGTGCTGCAGCTGGTAGATTCCCATATAACTACTTAGAATAACCTCCTGATTAGATGATCCTCATCTTCTTACAGCTTGTTACCTTGAAGTGCTGCTATATTTAAATCAGCTGGGGTCCTCAGAAGCAGGGAGGGACAGGCTGGGGCATCCAGGCAGCACTATTTGTGGAGAGGGTGCTGATCCAGGGGACAAATTGCCCTGATGTAATTGAGGCTCTAAAAATTTGTTTTCATTAAAAAAAATACTTCTAATTCAAATTAACCACTACAAGTTATGTTTGTTGTATAGAGAAATTAATTCAGCTTATGTATTTGGAACATTGTTTGAAATAAGGGATGTACATACTGCCTCAAGCCTCTTGCTTTTTCTGGGTGTTACCTGTACCTAAGCCCAATATTATGACCAGCAATCCCACAGAAAATATGTTTTTATTTTGTTGTTTTTTTCCAAAATCTTATGTGTGCTATAAAGAACAATCTAAGAGCATAAAAAACAATAAAGTATTACAGATTTCTTTTTTAGAAATAAATAATATTGTTTGTCAAATAAAGGCAATATGTAAATAAAATTACTTGTCATATATTAATTGTGTCATTTGTGTTATATAGTATCTTTGCTTATAATTTTTCATAAAATTCTTTATATAAAGGACTTTCTAATTAACTAACTTCTTAAATGTTAGTCCCCTAGAATTCATTAATTAGAGAGATAACTGTGTATGATAATGATGAATGGTTTATGGTGAATCACCATTGTCCATTTAGATTTGTAAATTTTGCTTGTACAAAGATTATAAAATGATTTCTGTTCAATACAGATAGTGCAGGAAGCTTTGGATCAAGCTCGGCAAGGACGAACATCAATTGTCATTGCTCATCGTCTATCAACAATTCAGAATGCTGATTGTATAGCTGTGATTCATCGTGGCCGTGTAGCGGAGCAAGGCTCACATGAAGAACTGATGGCTCTCAAGGGAAGATACTATAAATTGGTAGAAAGGCAAACATTATAGTAATTTATTTTATTTCAATATAATGTTTGAAAACAATTTACAAGATTTGTGAATTTACAGTATTAAGTTTGTAATCTCAAACTGCTTAGGTATGTGAATGTTGTTAAAAGTACCAAGATTCTGTTTATTTGAAAATCTTCATTAATAATTCAGAACATTTTCATATGTTCTCCATCCCTGCATTATTTTTTTGTCTTCAGAAAAAGTTTTGCAAGTAAAAACTATTTCCAAACCTTCTATGAACTTGTGAAAAAAACAACAAAAACTGTTAAGATACTATTAATGAGTATATTGATTGAAGGATGATGTAAATTAAACTTTATTAAGTCACCAAATCAATGTTTCTGCAAATTTTAATTCAAGTAATTTATTTATTTTCCTTTCCTGCCCAATATAAGAGGTATAATTATTGGGTTATTTAATCCATATTTTCAATACAATAATGTTAATGTGAATCAATGCACATGAGAAAAAAACTATTACATGAACAATTCAACGTGATTAATTTGAAAGAAAAAGGAGAAGCTAATTTTGTTTCTAATATAAGTGTACTACTAATATTTTTGCACAATCAAGTTCCAGTAGAAATTTTAATAGGTTGCTAAATGTACTATGTTGTCATGATTTTTTGTAGTTAGACGATTTGAAATTCATTTCTTCAAAAAAATGCACTCTAGGACTGCGGAAAGCATGGATTAATTCTTGCAAATTAAAACCTAAAATGTTTATACAAAAAATTCTGAAAATGTGTATGCAACTCTGTATAAAAAATCTGCCCTAAAAATGTCAGTTATTTTTATTATCAATTCCAACTTGCATTTTTTTGACAAAGTCTTATGTTAGTAATTAGAAACATTGCAGTATTTTCTTACTTTAATCTTGCCCTCTATTCTAATAAAATAAGTTAAACAGGAAATACTCTTTCCACTTGGGTGGATATGTTGGAGAGATACATCAGTTCAGAGAAGGTTAACTCTTCTAAGATAAAAGTGCTATATTTAATTTAATAAAAGGTTTATTGAATCTTGATTGATTTTTGCTCAAAAAATAAATAACTCTAATTTGCATTTAATCCTTTGACTATGTGTGGTCAGTGAAGCTAGTCTAAATTTTTCATTCAAAATGTCAAAACAAGACAAAAGTCTGTGAATCTCATTCAGAAATTGGTTTTGTAATAACTGAAAGTATATCAAAATGAACCACTTCTCTGGACATATGTAAAGAACTGCTAGAGATAAAAATCTTAACTTCATACTTATAGTATTCACTCTGCAAGAGAAAACATTGATTTGTTTTTATGAAAAGCTAATAAGCAAGACTTGTTAATTCAGTTAATTTATTATGCAAATCATGCAATACCTGTAAATTCAGAGGTGTGCAGTAACTATCAGAAAGTATAATAACCATTGAGAAGTTTTGTTTCCAATCATGAAAATGTGAGACCATTACTGGAACCTTTGTTTTTTTTGTTATTGGTAAACTGTGCAACAATTTTGGAATGACAAGTGATACTAATCCTAAAGGTGTAATAAAATTATGACATTTAAAATTTTTTAAATGTGAAAATATTTTTAGATTGTGTACTTGTGGATGAGTTAAAATCCCAAATTTATAAATATATTCAATCATTAATCACTCAGTATTCAATGAAGACTGAAATATTTCCATAAATGGTAACGAAGGCAGGAAAAGAAAGTCATTTGTGTATATTGCATCAATCACACTTGTTCTCTTTACAGTTCCTACAAAAATATATTTATTGTTCACTTGTGTATGTATGAAAAGTATTTATTTTGGGCATGGAAATTCATTAGAAAATCTGTTGAAATTCAAGGTGAAAATAATAGTTAAAAAAGTGACAATTTTCTAACATTTAATATTAGTACATTTTTGCTGGAACAATGACTTTCTTCTTTTGAGCTTTCAATATCCATTGATATGTATGAAATGTATGCTATGTATAAAACAAAACTTGTATTGCATTTTAACTTACCAAACTGTACAGTTTCTACCATTCTGTCTTTGTACTTAGGATACACTTTTGTAATTAAAAGTATATAAACTAAATGTAATGTTTTTGTAATTCCTAGAAAAATGGTAAGATTTTTTTTATCTGATTCCAGTGTTATATGTTCACAAAGGCTACATAAATGGAATCTTTATTTGCTAAATGCAAATATTCTTTCATAAATTGTGCACCAATTAAGGTGAGAATGATAAATATTTTTGTACTTCTTCAAAGAACATTAGTGTCTTCTGCAAAGCGATTAGGCTTTCCACTTCTAGTTAAAGATGGAATAATGTTCACATAGAGAAGGAAAAGAACTGGCATCAAAATGGATTCTTGTGGGAATTCACATTACTATCTTTCCTCATTTTGTATTGAGGAATGGAGTGGTTGGCCTGCAAATGCTTGGCAGTCGCTCACTCATACCTACCACATGACTGCACCAACTCTGTTTCATGACATTCCTCCCTCTCTGGATCATTCATGGAGTTATTTTTGCTTATTTATTTATTTATTTACGTCAAAAACAGTTAAAAACTGTGTGTGACGAGCTATGGGGAGAAGTGAATTTTGTGCACATTTTCATAATTCTGTGATCTCTATCCTAAACCATATTCTAGTTGAATTTCGAATTCAGAAAAGAGAGTTTTTTTTTCGAGTTTTGTTCACAAAATTTTCGCTCCTATATAATAAAATATATTTTCAAAGGTAAATTAGCTGTAAATTCCTGCCCTGAACCCTCATGTTCTTCATGAAAGAATAATGCTTTTTGCTGTGATAATATGGAAAACGATAATTTGAATAACTATATTTCCCACTGAAATTCAGAAGACGTGCACAAATAATGAAGTTACATTTATGTCCAGAAGCAAAACAAGAGACCATCTCAGCATTTGCTCAAGGATCAGGGAAACTGGACGAAAAACTTGATCGAGATGGGGGCCATCAACCCAGAAACTGTGGTACAATACTTGTTACAGGTTCTTTAGAATTATACAGTCCAAATGATAAATAATTACATTAACTATCATTGTTAAAATTAATGCTACTTTCCTTTTTGATGCTCTGTATAGTCTTGAATTGTATAGAAAAAGTTATGCAGCAGAAAAGATTTTACTTAGGACTTGAACTTTTGTATTGAATTTAATCGTTTAATATCTTCTGGCAAAGTGTTGTAGAGTAATGTACATGAATTGTATGTGAATTTTTTGTAGTGAGCTGTTGATACTGCCACCTGGTGAATATGATTACTACGTCGTGTGTTATACTTATAGACATTGGCGATTGCTGAAAATATATTCCCGCCCTTAAGTAAGTCATTTTTGACAAAAACTACTGATTCGTAAATCAGGAGACAATGTAATGGTAAAATTCCTAGATAATAAAGAGAGACTTACAAGAATCACGTGGGTTGGATTTGCTTATTATTCATACAATTCTTTTTTGTAATCTGAACGTTGTTAGACAGCATAAAAGAAATGCCAGGATATGAAATGGGAAGTAAAAGAATCCATATAGTGTGCTATCCAGATGATGCAGTACTGTTGGCAAATTCAGAAGACGATTTACAAAGACTTCTCTACATGCTATCGAAAACTGCAGAACAATACAACATGATTATATCACCTGAAAAAACTAAATCAATGGTAATTTCAAAAGATCCAATAAGGTGTAAATTGATGGTAAGTAATAAAATAATCGAACAAGTCATGAAAACCACATATTTAAGAGTTGAAATTTCAAGCATGAGAGACACTTATAATGAAATTAAACAACAAGTAATCAATGGAGCTAGAATATCAGGATATCTAAAAGACGTAACCCGGAGAAATGAATATCTTAATACAGAAAGTAAGGTAAAAATATATAAAACCATAGTAAGACCTGTTATGACTTATGGAGCAGAGACGCGGGCCGATACTAGAAGAACTAAAGCTCTACTAAGAACTTCAGATATGACTACTTTAAGAGAAATAAGTGGAAAAACAAGGTGGGATAGAATAAATAATAAAGATATAAGGAATGAGTGTGGCATGACGGACATCGTTAAATTCATAAGAATGCGAAGAAAAGGCAGGGATGAACACGTTTTCAGGGCAGATAATTGTAGACTGATCAGGATGGCAAGAGATTTAAGACCTTTAGGCAAGAGGGATCCAGGAAGACCGAAGAAAAGATGGATCGAAAGCTGGGCATCGACATCTCCCGACTCATCATGAAGGTGATGTGTGAAGAATAACAGGATCTACCTGCATAGAAGAAGAAGAAGAAGAAATGAAGGGTAGACAAGTTTGAACGCAGTTTTGCATTTCAAGTAGCAAACCGCATATGGCATTGAAAAAACAAAATCAAAAAGCAATTCACTGACGTGAAGGAAGACGGGGAATGAGGTGGCATGAAAAAATTCAAAAAGTAACCAAATTGTCATTTCATGTGAGACTTTTTTCCAACAAAATGAGTCTGGCTGCTGGGTAGTGACGCAGGGGTGCGTAGTAGAAGGCGCGAACGAGGAAATACTACCTGGCGGTTCTCTTGACAACTGACTGAAACGGGACGTGACAAGACAATATATTAATGAAGGATTACTCCCCAGCGCGATTAACGGAGGATTACTTCAAAGCGCAAAAAAGGCTCAACGCCCCCAAAGGGCTTGGCGACGGGTTGCGTCAATTAAGATGCAACGAATTGGGAGGGGAAATAAAAAGAGTCTGGAGCATGGGTTTCTATTTTGTCAACAATGCTACGAAATCAGATCTGAAGTTCTTGTACTGATGCAATTACGTTATCTCTTTCTCTGAGCGAAAATTTCGTTTTCAAATATTGCCAACAACTTTGTTGTAGCTTTTATTTTCATTCAATTATAAATAATAAAAGGATGGGGAAAGGATTTTGGAACTGAAGAAAACATGCACAGATTACACTTCTCCCCAAAACGTATTTTATAGTTTTGCCTTTTTACGAAAATAAATCAAATTAAATATTAAGATACTGGGTCTATAAAAGCGACATTTTGTGTTTTCGCGCTGGAAATCTCGAAACAAGAAAATAAAGCATCAATCGATGTTGAGCGCAGTCGTCGCTCCTATTGGCTGAAGTTATACAATAATCGACTAGAATGTGCGATTAGTTAGATGATACAGAATATCATGGTGGAAAGATATGGAGAAAGTTGTGAGAGAAGAGCAGCGGACGAGAGTCGAACTGAAGGAGTGACGTAAAGCATGGAAGAAGCGGACAAGTTGGCTGAAGTGGAACTACTGAGAAAGAAAATTTATGTAATAGCAAATTGTCATTTGAAGCTCAGTTAATGCCGCTGTGACACTTGGGTCTCAGAAGATATGAGTTGTGGTTTACTAATTGGAAACTAAATATATGGTGAACTATGATACGTGTTGACAATTTTATTGCCGGTCAGATAGCATAATCATTTGCTCGAACTAATCAACTATGAGCGTTCGGTGATATAAGAGATTTTTTAAAATTTGCCAAGTCATTGAGTGAAAGCCAAGCCATGAAGTTATTTTAATATTGTACTTGCAGTTTACAATTTGCTGTACATGTTTGCATTCTTCTATTTTATATAGTGACATTGGATTTCAGTACTTGTGCCTTATCTTCAATGGCAAAGACAGGCCTTTTGATTTTGACCAATCCTAGCACAATAAATCATGTTTTACCTATTGCAAAAAAATATGTTGGTAAAACATTATATGTTCAGTTGTCACAACAACGGCATCTTATTCCTCCCTGGATTTCCAATACTGACAAAAGTTTAAAACCACCTAATTTTAGCAAAATGGTTGTAGGAATTTATTCACAAACTATGTCTCTATGTCAAAATTTGGATGTCAGAATTTTATTGTCAAGTATCAAGTATCCATTGCAGAAAAATATTGAAACAAAACAGAAAATTGATGTAGTCATATTTGATAAGAATTATAGCTGTGATGAAGTGCATAATTTCATGCAAAGTTACCTTCCCAATAAAAACACACCTTGTGAAGTAGTTACAATTGGTGACACTTCTAAGCAAAATCACAATAGCCAAAATGTGCAGAATGAAAGTAACATAGATTATCTGGATTTCTCCCAACTAGTAAAGAATGATTCAAAAATATATGACAATGTTGTTCTTGGTGGAACATTTGATCGCCTCCATTCAGGACACAAAATTCTGCTCTCAGAAGCTTTATTACACTGTTCCAAAAGACTTACAGTGGGTGTAACAGACCATAACATGTTGAAATGTGAGTAATGTAAATATACAAACTACATTTTGAAGTAGAAGCAAATAAATATGTATTGAACTTTGTATATTAAGCTGTTTTCTTGGATTTTTAGCCAAGAAATTATGGGAATTAATTGAACCGTGTGAAAAGCGAATTAGTGAAGTGCATGATTTCCTTGCTGATGTGGATTGTGAACTTCAGTATAATATTGTACCTATTAGTGATCCATTTGGCCCCACAAAAGAAGATCCTAATTTACAGGTAAATTTATGAAAATGAAGATGGTTAAAACATAAATATTTCATTTTGAGAAATCTGAAGGTCCGTCACTAGAAAAATCTCTCTCTCTTTCTCTCAATTTTGTATAATTATCAGTTTTAAATGCTGTCTGCATTTGTGTGAAGTTTAAAATTATAATTAACAACCACACACAATCTCGACTTCTGTTGGCAGAAGAATGCATCATTTATTGCATTAAACTCCATGAGCATTAAATTGTTGTAGAAGTGTGCTATTTCCTCGGGTGGGCTTCAGTGAGGTTGAGATCAATGTAGAAGTAACATTGCTATTGAATTGGTGATTTGATAAACTCTGCTACTGATAGCGGTACCCATAGTTTTCAGGTCTCAGTGGAGCACTGAGACAAATAGCAGTCTCTCTAATCCATCTGTTTCCATAATTCAAATGTATTGGGAGGTACCTGTAACACATTGAAATGACATTGCTGAATTTCTTTCATCTTCCTTGTGGGTAGCTTGCATATTGAATGGCCCCTAGATTCTGTAGACTTATATTTTAACAAGTACTTAAAATATTTTGTTTTTTCAGATGATTGTTGTGAGCTCTGAAACATTTAGAGGAGGGCAGAAGGTGAATGAATTACGAGAGCAAAAAGGTCTAAGTGTTCTTGACATTTTAAAAATTGATATGTTAGAAACAGTGCCTCTTGATGAAAGTGTAGAAGAAACAAAGGTCAGTTCTAGTAACTACAGAATAAGACTTCTTGGTCAACGACTCAGAGAACCTGAGGTAAGATGCAGAAGCCTGGGGTAAGACCAATTTTAGAAAGCTGATGATATATTTTTTGTTTTTTTTCTCATTCACAGCTAAAAACACATATTCCACTAAAACCGTACCTTATTGGTCTGACTGGTTGCATAGGAAGTGGAAAAAGTTCTGTTGCAAAAAGGCTGGAAGGTTTGGGAGCTGGAGTGGTGAACTGTGATGCACTTGCTCACAATTTGTACAGGAAAGGACAACCTTGTTACTTGTCTCTCGTAGAACATTTTGGAAGGCAAATTTTAGATGACCAGGAAGAAGTCAATCGTAGAGTTCTGGGATCTATTGTATTTAATGAAAAAGTAAGTTAAATCTTTAAATGTAGTTGCTCTGTAAGTGTTGCTTAGAATGAATAGCGACAAGGATGGGTTTAACCCATTTTTATGTGCTTAAACAGCAATTCTTCAGTTTAAGGACAAAGTAAGCAAGTATCTTGAGTGCAGAATTGGGCAGTAAAAGGCAAAATCTTTTCATTATTTTTCTTGTTTGATGTTAGAGAATGTCAACTATACCAACTATTCTACATGTCTCCTTTTTTTTTTTAAGGAAAATAAATTTGAGAAAATTACCATTAGCTTTCAAAACACAGCCTATTTTTATTTGCATTTTTTAAATAAATTCATTACTTCTTTTGTAAATATTCAGATGAAATTATTGTCTTAGCCTTTAAAAAAATAGTATACTCACAAGATATTCTGTACTAAATTTTTTCAAAAATTATGGATGACACAAATATGTAATGTGTTGAGAATGAAACAGATTTAAATGCTATTTTAATCAATATGAGAATAGATATTGGGTTTCCTCTTGAGTGAAAATCACAACGATTTGATATAAACCTCAGTTGTAAACCTCAAGATTTAGTATAGAAGAGGGTGAATGAATTAGATCATTCTTTCAGTGTTGCAATAAAATAATCCTTTCATGTCTTTAAAATATTGTGATACTTGTAAATTAAAACTATTATGAATAAATATTTAGGTTGAGACATAATTAATTACAAATGAGTTTCAAAAAACATGCTGTTTTCTGGGAAAAGTGTTATGAAGTAGTACTTCAAAGTGATACATACCATTCCATCTGGTTTCAGGAACAGCTTGCTAAATTGAATAGCTTGTTATGGCCAGCAATTCTGGGTCTTGCTAAAGAAGAAGCTCAAAAACTCTTCAAGAAAGGCCATGATGTTGTTGTTCTTGATGCAGCAGTTCTTCTACAAGCTGGATGGGAAAAAGATTGCCACGAAGTATGGACTTGCATAATTCCTCCAGAAGAAGTAAGCATACATTTAGCAAGTTGCTGGTTATTGCTAATTGTGATTTTAACTTTCTCATATGCCTCGTAGAGAGAAATTATACTAATGCTACAGTGTATTTTCCCAATAGTGATGGGAATACACATTTTGGGTTTTGCTATTACTGATAAAGTGTTTTTTTTTAAATAATCAGTCTGTCCATTCTTTTTTCTCTTATACCATCTGGAGACAGTGCTTAAACTGTTTACAAGATTTTCTTGTAAGTGGATATTCCGAAAACAATCTGACCACACTCAATGCCATGGTAATTTGAAATGGGATTTTATTTTTGAGGATTCTCTACAAGAATCCTCTAGGAAACTAGCACTCTTTCTAAAACCATGGTTTCAAATTTTTCTTTGAATTTTGCACAAATAGAACAAATATTATCACACACTTATAAAAACATCAGAGATTTGATTTTCATTACAAGATTTGGCAAAAATTTTAAAGTTGAACATTTTTGGACCACTTTATGCAACCACAATATTGAAGAAAGAGATTTTGACATTCTCTTATAAGGAGTATTTATAGTATAGGGAAAATTTTGTAATCCTTCACAAAATGTGTTTCAAGATTTTGACAGAAATACAATTTGAGAGGTCATGGCCAATGAACAAGTTTTTATGATATTTATTATTATTATTATTTTATCCCAAAACATATCTCTAATCCATCCGTCTGTAAACAACACTAGCATCGTAACTAATCTTAACCACAAATAGGATTTTCATCAAAATACTTGTTCCCTGATTGACCTGACTCAATATGTGGTCTTGTGAATTTGAAGTGGATCTTTCAATTTTTGGGTGGAGGGTTTCATAAAACTCCAGGATATTTTCAAAATTTTCTCAAAAGTTGCTACAAATGTTTTCTTTAATTTTGTTCTCTAATGGAGCAAAGTATGCTTATTAAAATAGTGAAGGTTTAATTTTCATTAAACTCTGAACTTTCAAAAATTGCGAAAGTTAAAATGTTAATTTTTGGTAAATAAACTTTATTGAAGACTTTTTCTCAATAAAAGCTACTTCTCATAATTAGATAGGTTTGTACAATTTTGTGAAAATGTGAGTAGTGCTCAGGTAAATTTGAGTGAAATCATGTGAAAAATAAATCTGGAAAATAAAAACAATATTCTTTCAAAATTGGCTCTGAACTTTTTCTTTAAATTTTTTATTTGAATGGATCAAAGTATGTGCTGGTGGTGCACCACTAGTTATCTCATTGTAGTTATCTCCTTATTTATTGAGAGTGAATAATTTGCAGAAAGCAAAAGTGCAATAATTTTCTTATAAGACATTGATAAAACAATGGAAGAGAGGGAAGGGTGACCAGTGACTCAGCACGATTTAGGATCGGTGCAATCGTAGAATCTTTTATCTACAATTACATTTTTAATTTTCATATCTGAAATCGTTGAATAAAAGTTAAGAAGAATAATAGAAGAAATTTGTTAGAATTGGCAGTTTACCAGTTTGTTGTCTCAAGTTAATTTCCTGTTAATGTTTACACTGTTTTGCTAATAAAATTTAAACATTAAACATTTTTACTGGAAAAATGAAAACAAAATATTTAAATATGTTTTTATAAATCTAAATTCCAATTGTTTGCTAGAAAATGAATTTGAGTTTAAATGTTCAGTTGGTAATGAGTATCAATACTATTGCTATGCACTCATTCTTATAATTGCTAAATTTCATTGTAATGGCTCATTTTGGTCTCTCTTGTTGTAGGCTGTAAGGAGAATACAGACTCGCAATAATCTATCAAAAGAAGATGCAGAATCACGCATTTCATCACAGCCTAGCAACTTGGAGATGGTGAGCCAAGCACATGTTGTTTTATGCACTCTTTGGGAACCTGAGTACACACAAAAGCAAGTTGAAAAGGCTTGGGGTAATTTACAGAATTTTCTTAAAGTTAGAGGAAAACTTTAATTTTTTGATTTTAGTTGTATTTTCCAAAAACTTCTTAGTTACTTTTATTGTCATTAAAGGTTTGATTTTTTGAGTATTGCTTACAAAATCACAGTCCTAGATGTAAAAAATTATTCTATAACTGACTTGTATTCAAGTTTATGAAAAGATTATTAAGAAAATCATTTTGGCAAGTGGCAGCTTGTGTCTTCAAAAATTGGTGGTTTACAAAATGAAGCCAAAGTCGTTCGTAAAAACATGTGGTCCTGTTAGCAAACCCAGACATTTGTGAGACTTTGAATGCAGCCAAGAACTCCTCTACGATTAAATGAGGCAGGTGATAATAATCCCATCATGGAGAGCTTAAAATGTTAATTTTCTAAATATTTTGGGGGGCTGGGAGGTGGACAATGCTTGCATAACTATTGAAGTTTGCATGCTACCCACTTATACCCAAATTGACACTAATGTGTTTATATAATTTAATAAATGTCTATCTATGAAATACTGATACACCCAATTCGTAACTTTCTCATGATGTTTGCTTACCTTTGTCCTTCCTGGGATCTTTTTATTAGCCCACAGAGTAAACTTGTACTTAAAGAGACTGAAGGTTGTACACTTCCTTTTTCTTCTGAGGATCCTTATATCCAGAATTCACGTCGAGACGTTCAGTAACAACAGGGAGGTATATGCCCCTAACTTCCTTATCACCCTCCACTGGCAACCTATGGTTTGTCATTGTGTATGCTTTACCATTGTGGCACCTAAGTATCATATTGGAATTAACAATTGGGCCTGCAGAACACGTGCTGATTATTCTCCCATTTATGTTTTGCTGTTAGTGACATACAAAATTATTGTGATGTGATTATAACTCAGAGAAATTATGCAAATGAATCACAAGCATTAACGAAATATATTTAAATTGCAAAAAAATTTATTGTATCACTTCAGCTAGCATAAATCAAAATGATGATTGTGATCCATGCCAGCAACAATGAATCACGAACATGTTTGTTTTTGTAACATTGTTGTTTAATGTCATATTCAAGACATATTTGTTGAATGTGAAACATGAACATTTTTTATAATAATATCAAAAGTGGTGACTGTAGAAACATATTTCATTGTGATAACTGCCAGATTTATTATTTTAAATATCAAAATATATTATATTTGTTTAAGGTTGGTACAAAACCATGCTTTTGTATGTTTTATCACTTATTTTTTAGTAACGGGCTGAAACATTCCTAGTTTCTTCATAATTGTTTCTTTTGTTTTTACTTTATTATCAACATATGCATTTCCTGAAAATAAAACAAAAATGGATTTTGGATTGATGGACATATTTATAAATTTGAGTTGTGTCTGGTGAGGTGTTAATATGACATGTTCATTTCTTTGAGGTTTTATAGTGGTAAAGAACTCGCAGAGTAAAGTGGAAACTCTAGACATCTGGCTTTGCCCTCCTACTTTGTTGGGGGCTTGATTATTGTAAATCTGGTCTGATGATTTTTCCCTCAATATGAAGGTCTGCTTTCTACAAAAAAATGCATTTGAGAAAAGGAAAAACTACGAAAATAATTGTAATATTTTTCAAGGAGAAATGACTGGATGGTTGCAGTATCCACTATTCCAAAACATAAATAGCACTTGAAAGTTTAAAAATTTGAATGTGTATTCAAATATATGAAATAAAATATCTTTCTCCATCCTGAAATATATCGTCTGTAAGGCCAGAAAATAAAATCTTTCTATTCTCAAGAGTTTTTATGTATTTTAAACAAAATAATATTAAGAATTGTAACTATTTAATGAAACTCATCCCAATCTTTTAACTAGTTTAATCTGAGGGGAGAAAAGGTAGGGGGGGGGGGAATTATGAACGGTCACTTCTACAAAAACTGAAAATGAAAAATTTCTTCTGACACTGCACATGTTACCTTGGCAGCTGGATAGAAAATGTATCTAATTTATTAATCTGAATTAATGGGACATTTGATTAATAGTACAAGTTCCGATTTAACACATTTAACAACTGTAATTATTTGTAGTGCAGCAACTTTGAACTTTTCAAAAGAATGCTATATCAGTACAATTTTACTTATAACTGTATGATTTATATTATTATATGAAAAAATTATTTTTATGGTTTACTAGTTCATTGCTGTGTGTTTACAGATCTGAAATAAAACATGTAACAATAATATTAACACCCTTGTGGGCCTTTCCGATTCTTTATGCTCTCGGACCTTTTTAATTCTTTATGGCTCGCTCTAATATCAATACAACCATACAACATTTTTATGAATTTGATTTATTAAATTTAAGATGAAACCATATACAATAAATAAATGATATAATACTTAAATAAGTAAAACAACTCGCTATAAACCTTATTTTGCGTAATTGATTTGAAAATTGCAATTTTGGAATGTTCCCATGAATTTACCATGAACATAAGTGTCACCAGTCACTTATATTCCCCCTGTTACATGGCTTCTTTTGTTAGACTCATTTGTGCTTCTTGAGGAGCAGGACTACTCATAGTAATAAGATGTATAAGGCACATTGGCTAACATCCTAGAAATGTAATTTTTTGAAATTATGAAATATTTTAAGTAACTTTTGGCAATAGAAACAAATAACCTAAAAGTATCGTTTCATCAGTGTGATTTGCACTATTATTTTCCATATAATTCTCAAATACTCTATAATCATTTTCACATATTTGCTTTGTTAGCTGTTGCATATAGCTTTGTTAGATATTGCAAGAATTTCCACAGGAATTTCACAAAATTCTTTCATTTTGTATGAACTAATCAGTCCTTAGATACACATGCTGTTTTGTTTCTCTGATGTCATATTGACAAACAATGATTTCATTCGATCTTTTCATTTAAATCCAAGAAATATTATAAAGTGTTTTGAATTCTCATTTGTTTCAGCAACAAACTAGTAAACTAAAGTTTTGTATGCACCAAGGGCATTACTAGATGTTTTTGTCCCTCAGGCAACTTCCAACCCCTCAGGCCAGAGGCCCTCAGGTTTGGAAGTCGCCCTCAGGGCAAAGCATCTACTTAACGCCCTCGATACACAAATAACTATTTTGAACAATATGGTTCAAAAATTCCATTATAAGTTGTGTTTTGTATATTATTTTTATTTAATATGTTGTTGTTTTCAAACTATGTGGCTTCATATTATATTGCTGTGTTCATCAGAATACCAGAATAAAAGCTCAAATTGTCATGGATAAATTATTTTGCTGTGATATTAAAGTAGCTGGTGTATATCAGAAAGCATATTAAAATTGGCTGTGAAATAAAATACGTAGTACATATATTTAAATTGTTTTTATTTTTTCTTAATTGGTTTTATTTTGAAAGTGCATTTGTAGAAATATTTTGTGCTGTTATATCAAATTCTTTATTTTGTTAAATTGGTGGTACTTCTATTAGAAGGTGTTAATTGTAATACCTCAATGTAATTTTTAAGCAATGAAATCTGAGATCACTTGAAAAAAGAAATTGGGAGTAGAATTATTGCAATAATTTTTGTCAGCTCTGTTACTTTTGTGTAACTTGTATGTGCCAAAGACAGTAATTGTTGAACACTGCATTACATCACTTATTTCTTGCTAAAATATTGTTGAATAAGCAAGTTCCTAATGCATATGTTTTTCTATCTTAGTTGTTAAAGTATTATTATAATTCTAAAATTTTAATAGTAGTTTGTAAACTTTGGGATAATCATTATTATACTCTAATATTAAATTTTGTTGCAACTTACTGAATTAACGAATTCAGCTTATGAAGTGTAATTTAAGTTTTTTATGTGTTAGCAGTTTAACACTAGAATGCCCAAAGATGTCCTTTTGATACCTGCAGCACATCATTTTGCAATATAATTTTAGTTTTTGTTTTGAGAATCATGATCTTTAGTGTTCATGTTCCATTAGGTATACAAATTTTTTTTAACTATGAAACTTTTATTCAATATTTTACCTATTCTATCCTAGGTGTCATTTTGACATCCACAAGCTAGTTTGTGTTGGGCCTGTACTACATTCTTGCTCATTTTAATAATTGCAAAATTTCCTAAGAGATTCTAGAGTTCTTTATGTTTCACTTATCACCTGGCTTTGATTAATGGTTCCAAGAAAATGTAACACATGGTTTTGTGTTGCATGCCTGTTTCTACGTCAATCCTGTAGTCTCTCTCTTTTCAAGGGAAGTGTTAGCTCATGCTCTTCTAAATTGTGATGAATGGTATTTATATCGTAGGTGAGTTTTTAAAATATGTATCACAGAGGTGTACTTCTACTAAGATTCTTTTTCTCTTGCAAGATTTGCAGGATGATGTTCCAGATGATGAGGAATGAAGAAAATGGCAGGTCAACAATAAGTAGAAAGTGCCAGCTGATGGCAAAGACTTAATGCATTTAGAGACTTTGCTGAGATATTTAAATCATATAATTGCTGCTGCCATTACAAATAAATAAATAATAAATTTGTACACATGAGACTTTTCAACTAGTTGGGGTAATTTTATTAACTTCATAGTTAATGTCATGTTCTTTCTTTTGTTTTGCAAATTTTAATCCTTAAATATAAAATATTTTATTTGAAATATGAATGATTTATAAACATTAGAAAGTATCAGAAAATTTAGAAAGTAATAGAAATCAGTAACGCAACAAAATTTTGAGTTGTTGTCACAGCAACCAGCTGGAGATATACAGGGGTGAAACTAAACCCTTGGGTGGAGTAGGCAGGTGCAGAATTCTGAGTGTTCTAGTGTTAAATTGTTTTTCATACCAAAGTGCATCTAATTTTTGGCTATCTCC
The DNA here is from genome assembly GCA_031308135.1 of Acheta domesticus. Taxonomy (NCBI): domain Eukaryota; kingdom Metazoa; phylum Arthropoda; class Insecta; order Orthoptera; family Gryllidae; genus Acheta; species Acheta domesticus. The sequence goes on from JAHLJT010004567.1 coordinate 176,488,982, forward strand.
CAATATTAGCATAATATTTTCTTACTAGTTTTGCTTAGAGATTTCATTGAGAAGTTGAAAGTTTTAATTTTATGTGTATCTGATATATGTGGTATTTTATATTTACCCATTTCAAGGTCTCCAAAACCCATTACTAATTCACTGAGACTAATGTATTTAATAAATATAAAATATTGAAGTGAATTATGGTGTCATTGAAAAGAAATAAGAAAACAATTTTCAATTAAATTTGTAATATGTAATACTTGTACTTGGAAAAGTGAAATAGCAAGCAAGCATAGTGATTGTATATGGCAAAACTCAAAAGACATTTGTTTCAGAAATTCATGTACATTCGTACAGATAACTGTTGTTGTGAAGAATAAAGAAAATGTTTTTTTGTTTCATGTTCATGGTAACTTTGAGAGAAAACCATAATTTCATTGCTATGATGACAGAAATCAATGTAAGATTTTTGATGGTTAAAGGATATGTAGAAAAATAACATAAAAACAAGTATTGTGAACAATGATTAAGTGGAAATGCATTTTATAGTGGCTAGTTTTTCATCATGGGTGGTAATAACAAGACTTGCAAAACCTTAAATATAGTTTCACAGAAAACTTAACTGTAGTGTAACTTATTTTTAGAAAAAAAGTTTCATATTTTCTTTGTATATTTAGAAATAGATTTGAAAAGGGAAAATTCTTTATTGTCAAATGAAATCCCGTATTTATCCGAATATGAGTCGAGTTCCCCCCCCCCCCTCCCATTTATCTCATTCGATAAGTGCGTGGTCGTCTTATTTTCACAGATTTAGCATTGTCGGTAGGGCTCAATGTTTTTATTTTGGCTTTCTGTGTCATGAAACTCTAACGCTGACGTGACAATAACTCTGTATAAGGCAATAAAAAACAGCGTATCTAATACGCAGGATCCACAGGATATCTTTTTCGTTGGCCTTGTAATATGTAATATTCGCGGACTCACGGAAAAATCTGGGCATTCTCCGCGGATTTGAAGGGGCGATTCAGGCCAATATTTTTGAACGACCCCAGAAAGAGAGATAATGAAAAAGTGACATTTTAGTAAGTGAAATGCAGCATCATAATGAATAAAATCCTTATTGATATTTTTTCACTTGTGTGTTTGTGTTACGATCATCAGGTCGCGCGGATTCTGGTTTCAACGGTCGAGTGTGAATCTATCTTTTTGTAAGAGATGAAAAAAAGAAGAAAAAGAAAATCATCTTCATTCTCATTCCACGCCCAACAAAAGAGACGGAATAATTTTAAAATTTCTTAGAAAAAGTTCCCAAACTGGAAAATTTGCCCCTCTCTCCCACGCTGTCTGCGGAACGGAGACATGGAGATACGAGTTTGCAGTTTACTACTCAAGCATGGGAAAATTAAATGCTGAGAATTTCAAATTGAAGGTTGATTAAGGAAACAGAGTCCGGGAACAAAAGCGCGGAAGGAAGAAAATCTGGTGACAGAAAGGTAGTGTCACACGAAAGACGCAAATTTAAACGTTCAAACCTCTCAGGGGGCCCTGAAAAGTAAAAGGACAGAATGGGGGAGGGCCAGCAATAAACACTTAAATAATCGAAGATGAAGGTGGTAGTGACATAAACGATTGGGATTATTATTTTTGTAAGGAATAAGAGTATTCTGTTAGACCATGATAAGTATCCGGTAAATCCTAAGTTTACAGGTGCCCGATCTTTTGACTCGAAAAAATTAGTACACAAGAAAGGGGTTGGTTCTAAAAATGTGAACCTCACTGTAAGAAATCTTGCTTACTAATTTAACAGTACTCTATTGGAGCTGCCCCCCCCCCCAACTCCTGCTATCCAACTAATCCCCAAAATTCTTTTTTTAAGTACATTTATTAATGAAGCAGGCTATGTTATTTTCGTTTTTATTTTTATTTCATTCAATTAATCAATGAACTGATAATTTCAGTTCGTTGTTCTCGCTAGAAATTAAGTTTATTGAAGCCAAAACAATTTTATAACCTACACAATTTTACAACTAACGCATTTTGATACTGTGGTCTTCGACATGCGCGCGTCGCTACCCGACGTATCCAATGTGCTGCGTTCGCGAGGACCATGTGGCTCTCGCTCTTGCTACCTGGTTTTCGCCTCCGCCCTCGCTCCGACACTCACGCTGCTTTAGAAACCTCCCTCACTTTTCAGAGAATTTATTTTAAAGGAAATAGTGTACTGACCTGCACTTACAGTAGTACGTTTACTACACAAGAGTACATTGTAGTGCTTCGTAATACAAGACAAAAAATCAATCCATTGATTGATTGATTCATTTATTCATTTATTGACACAGTTCATTCATTTGACGTTTTTACTGAATGGGCACTGTAAACTTCTGATCGACTGTTTATCCTTATCAAATCAATTTTCTGGTCCATAAGACATTTTGTGATTAATTTGAATGGCAAGAGTTTGTTAAAATTGTAAAAATTTCTCCGGAGGCCTCTTTAAAATAATACGGTTCTTCAAGGACAACTTATTTTGCATTGTTTATCAACACAAGCATTTTAATATACAAAAGCAATGTCTTTAATTTTATATTGCAAAAAATTGACCTTTGCTTGTTTTACCACTCATTTGACAAATTACACAAAATCTTTTTGAATTTGCAGAACTTAATAAGCCTAATATTTACTTGCTCAAAAGTCCAGTTGTCAGTTCTCCCAATATTTGCAGAACTGATTTTAAAATAACTTTGTATTATTTTTTAATGTGGTGTATATATGTGTATGGAAAGAAAAAGAAGGCTACGCCTTTTTACGGGTTTCTCTTGATTATGAAATTGAGTAAAGCCTGAAATAATATTGTGAGGTATATTAGTTATATCTTTGGTAGGAACTACATACATTAATTGATGATTTACAATAATGTATAACTTCTTGATACCAGTTTCTAAGGGACCATTTTGCAATATTTGTATTAATTTTTGCTAAGATTAGGTAATAATATTGGAATTGGATGAATAGCTTCTGTACCTACTCTTATAGCCATGCGGGAGCCTATCTGGCATAATTGAGGCATACTTGTCACAGAAGATGCAAATACAGAGTAAACTATAAAGTTGATGTTTTAAATCATGCTAGGTGGTATAACACTGGTCATTGCATGTAGAAATATTTAGATTCAAAATCATTGATTTCCAGAATATGTATTTTAACATAAACAAATTCCTTTTTCCCAAAGAGAAATAGAAATATTCTTAAATATCTATTCTGATGTATTTCAATATAATAAATTCCAGCATGCATAAACATGTTCACAAAGTGTTTATATCACCTTTGTGAAAAAAGAAAACCATGTTTTTTGACATTATTTCATTCAGTGAGCATTAATTAGAAAATATTTTAATTTTCAAAATTATGTATTTGTTTGAAGGTGTACGTCTTTGAAAATCTTGTGTGACTAGAAGAGATCATATGGTGCCAGAAATTATAGGTTGAAATGTAAAATGTTGAGGACAATCTTAGTTTGATTGTGTGTATTTTGATAGTAGGTAAACTGCTGATTAAAAGATTGACTCTTATGAATTCCAATAAGATATGGCTTTGTACACACACCAGTATTTGTAATCCTGTCATTACTAGGGTCCTCTTATATCAGGACATGTCAAGATTTTGGCCAAATCAAATGTTATTTGTAGTTTCCCAGTCTGAAAAAAAATTGAAGATTATTTTATGATAAAAGATTAGCTGCTAAGAAAAAAGAAGTTATTTGTCTACAAAAATGAACCCATAATTTTATTCCACTTGTAATTAGGAGTCAGAAAATTCCTATACTGATATGCTTGTTATGTTTAGAAAGAATATTTTTAATATGGTTTTGTTGGGATGTTAATAAAATCTATGTAAACAGTAACTGTGTTTTATTTCTTCTAAAAAGCTTCTATTTAAGCCAATGGGTCAAACATGTTCTTACAGGTATAAACCTAAGACTGGATGAAAAGGACTAAAGGAAAGGGGACTTAGGGGATTGATAAAAAAACAAAAGCAATATAACATTAAGTCATCAAAATGTATCTGGAAAAACACGTAAGATTATCTGATTAATAAAGATGAAGAATTGAATTGATCTCCCTTTTCCACTATAAAATTTATTATTTTCATCTGAAGATATGAATGTACTGAGCAATTAGGAATCATGAGAGTTTGGGAAATAAGCAGTAAGTAGCCTAATTTACATGTTTCAACGCTGAATTTTATCTTTAACAATTGCAATGTAACAATCAATTGATGATGATGATGATAATAATAATAATAATAATAATAATAATAATTATTATTATTATTATTATTATTATTATTATTATTGTTGTTGTTATTATTTTACACATTTACAAACTAGTCCAAAAATTAATTAAAAACAGTTATGGGCCCTTATTCGGCTGGGCCCTAATGTGGCCATTGCAAACAAATGTAATTAACACCGCTAAATGTTTTGGAATAACAAAATATTGAAAATATGAATAGGTACTTGTGGAAAGCTTTATGGGTCTGCTTTTGATTTTCTCATGAAACAAATCAGCTGGACATGAAATAATTAGACGATATTTTTTTTTTCTGAACAATTCGCACTTTATTTTGTGTAGCTTAGAGTTCAGATGATATGCTACTAATCAAGACCATCTTCAATTCTCAGACCTTCATGTAGGTATCGATACCAGGCAAAATGGCGCCGGTACCGGTTGGGTGATAGTGACTGTGTTTCACGTGCGTTCAATGTGGTTAGGTGCAGAGAGTATATAATTACGTGTGTTATAAGTAGATTGTGTGCTTATTTATGAAAGTGAAGGTTGAGTCTTAATCGTGAGTAGTTGTTTAGTATATTTTCTGCGATCTTCAGAAAAGTGACCTTCACAAAACTGAAATATGGGTCGCTCGTGTTGTGTGCCGGGATGTAGATCGAACTACTAGGCTTCAGACACTTCTACGTTTCAGTTTCCCAAAGATTCTTGTCTGTATTGCCAGCTATACAAGTACGAAAGTTCTTTTAGTGTTAGATAAACAAAGAATCTGTGATGAATGTCACCACATGCTGCAATCGCATGAGGAAATGCATTCGGATTGTGAAAAAGAAATGTATGAGTCTTTTAAAGAACTGAATAGAGGTGGGTTGAAATGTCCTTCATCTTTCATGATTACATTAGCTACAACAACTTATGCTTTATTCCAGACCTTAATAAGCCACACTTTTGAAAAAGAATTTTTAAAATTAAAAACCCAGCAAAATGCAGTAATAACATTAGGTATTCAAATATATGAGAGTAGTGTCAATGATATTGATAAAGAGTGCACATGTGGTGTCACCCTGATGAAAATAGTAAAGAAATCTGTAAAAGTATTGAGTAATATTTGTATTAATAATTATCATGAAGTTTTAAATGAAAGGCATACTTCAAAGGAATTAGCTAAAAAGCTTGGAGTAAAAAGAAAAAAATCTTACAACTCTAATCTTGGCGATAAAGGATACAAACTGAAGCTACAGAAATTCACCAGTTAAACTGTCCCTTGCTCTTGTGTGAGGAAAATTACAATACAATTTAGGCCTCTTTTCAGTATCTTTCCACCGCTCCTGTGTGTTTCCACATCCCTTCACCTTGGAGTGTAAGACGTAGCCTTTGGATATCAGATATCATTCATTTTATCAACATTTTCTTGGTAGTATGTTCTATACTGTTCATTATTGCAATGAGAAAATGTTAAATTCTTTCCTGATGTGCATGTATTCTTTTTTTTTATCTTTTCACCTACATTTCTTCACTCGTTAGAATCTACATTTCAGCAGCCTAAAACTGACTCCAATCCTTTTTCTTAATGGTTTGTAACTCACTTCCATATTTAGAGGTGGGACATACTTTTGTAATTTTTAGGTACATGTTCTTCCTTGTTTTATATCTTAATATTTTATAACTAATGTAGAATACTAACCTCTTGTATATTTTTATGTAAAGGTAATTATACTGGTATTGCTCCATGTATCAAGTTGTAATGGTGAATTTCTATTTATGAAACTGGTTAGACAATATTTTGAACATTTTTTTATAAGTATATATTTATGCACTTGCTACTCCATATAAATCTCAGCTCTGATAATAAAAGAAAGTGAATTTATAAGGATTTCTGTTGCTATTTAACACAAATGAAATTTTATTTTGGATGATACCATTTATTATTTTTATTGCTGTAAAGAAATGTATTTTGTATACTCTGATCTATATTAGTACCTGTGATTATTTCTAAATGAAAATTGAGGTTAAATAGGTACAGTATAACTGATGTGGAAGTCAGGTGTTTGCATATCCTTTGATTGTTCTTATAAACCACAGAAAAAATGTTGCGTAATGTTGCATTATGTTTTATTCTGACTCAATACTTTTTCAAGTGCTTCTGATTCATTTTGTGCAATTGAGGACAAGTCATTGACGATTTCTTAGGCTGTGTACTCCTAAAGCAAATGTAATGTGTGATGGGAATAAAATGAATTCCTAAAATGTTGCTGTAAATGTAGTGATCTTCAATAAAAATGCTGAAGAAAATTAGTTTTCTGTTACCCAAATTATTGCTATGTGCTGCCCTAAATAATAAAGGCCAATCATTTTCTGTGTATAAAAGTATGATTGAACTTGCACTAAATTTCTACTGTACAAATGTATTATTATTATTACTACGAATTTCTATTATGAGCTCATACAAAATGTAAATTGCTACATCTAAAGATTTTTGAAAATACATAGGAACGCTTCAGATATATCCTCTTGTTTTATTTCAGAATGCCCATTCTTATTCAATAGATATTGAGGAAAAAATATCATCCACAGGTGCGCCTAAATTTTGTATATTTTTTTGCTTTGCTCACAAGCTTATTTCCTTTAAAATGCAGTGTCCAGTCTGCAATGTATTTCTTCTTAAATTCAACCTATCTTGATATTTCCAGACTACAATGTAAACCGCACTGTTTCTGTAAGTATAATAGCTTCATAAGTAACTTAGTAATTAAATCCAGTTAATGTAAACAGAATGAAATTATCACGAGTAAATTCTTTTGAATGCTGTACACATTCAAATTTCCCGCGTGTGCTTGCTTGGTGAGCGAAGTACGCCCAACCTATACGGCGGCCATGTTTTTTCTACATGAAGGTCTGAGAATTGAAGATGGTCTTGTACTAATAAATGAAAATTGGCATACTATGCAACATTGCTTCTTTAGATCTGTTCGTAATTGTGCCGCTGCGAGCGCTTTGGCGCTGCGAGTGTAGCATTTCGAGGTGTACTCGGTTTCGAGCTGCCAGCCATGCCAGCCCTGATGCCAGCCAGCAAGCCAGTAGGCTACCAGCAGGATTACTTTGGTTGGTAGGGGTGTGGGTGAAGAGATATGGGAACTTTTGGGCTTGAAAGGAACACTACATTGGTGTCGATCGTGCTGTGTTTTAATCTGTGATATTTACGTCCTACGTTTTCTACTGTTTCGTTGAATTACACTCTTCCGAGAAAATAACTCCGCATTTTGAAGCTGTTTAAAATGGAAGAAAGTTACGAAGCGGATGTATGCTGCGTCCATTTGTAGGCCTAAGGCAAATGGCTTAAGCCTGTCTGTGATAAAAATATCGGGTTATTTGTTTAAACATTTATAACTACACATCATGGATTCCGATATGTATTAAGAAATGTCGTGATGCAGCACAGTGGAAAAATAATGAGGAAAAGCTCATTGAAGGATATATTCGATTGCAAACGTAAATGTTCCAAAGAACTATTGATGTACGTCATATAATATCATTTTCATCGAAATAATTTGTCACTGCCAGTATTAACCCTGGAACTGCCTTCGATGATGAAGGTTCGTGTCATACTTGACAATAACAGCTGATAATAGGCGTTCCTGAAACGCAATTTTCATTGGAATTTCTTAAGTTAGCTAGAAGTTTAATTTTGGACATTTGAAGGTGAGTGTTGTGGTTAACATGGATAACATTAAAATAGGTATCTTGTGATATTATGTTTAAGACTATTCTGTCATTTTGAAGTAAACATTTGTATAATCTTTATTTTAAACGAATCTTTTTTGGATTTCTGTTCTAGAGTGCCTTGTAAACTGACTTATCCTGCTTTCCTAGATTATCATGAAAGTAAGTGTATCAGTTATTGAATGTATATCTGTTTTAACAATGTCAAATAATTCTTTTAATTTCTTTTTATAATTGCAAAATTAATTTTATTTTAATGAATATATCTTTATTTCAAACTATTGCAGTTACAAAAGTTCAATAATATTAGTTATGAACTGAACAAATTGTTCATTTTTTGTACTGATCAGACTAAAGATTTTATGATGCAGTTTTTGTATTGGTTACTTGAAAGATTTTTTTATTATGTAATTAAATTGTTCTGGATACTTCACTTTCTTAAGTATTAGCAAAAATTGAACTTGCTTTTCTTTAGAGTATCATTTTATTTGTTTGTGGTAGGTACGAATTTACCCACGGGGAGCCGGCTGAAGGCAGAAGGATGATTGACAGTGTTTCAAGACGTGCATTCAGTGGCTCTAGTGGAACTTACAATGTTCGGGCTTCTGAATTGGCCCGTGACCGTCGTTTAAAGACTTTAAGTGTGACTGTTGTTTTTCTGGATGACACACAACACACTTTTCAAGTTGAGGTATTAATGACTTTTTTTTCTTTCTTTCTTAATAATGTCCGTTACTCAACTTTTTTTAAAAAAAGCCTATTGTTAATTCCTTAAAAGCAAGTTATTTGACAGTGATTTCTTGAACATTAAAACCAGCATAGGTGACTCAGGGCATAAACTAATGTCATTACAGTGCATCTGACCAGGAAGTCCTAAGTTTAAATCCAGATGGTGGCAGGAGTTTCGACTCCGGGTAGATAGCTAGGTCGAATTCACCCACTGTATTAGTAGAATATGCCACTATACCAGGAGCTTACGTGTGTTCTGGCTGGGGTGGTGCCCCACTGGCTGGAGTTACCTGGTTGGGGAAAACCCCACTAGCCTACGGAGAGGTTGGTGCTAGATCTTGCCAATCAGAGGGAGATCACCACTACTGTCCATGTTAAAATATGTACTTACAGGACTAATGCCTTTGGCAGCTGACACTTTGGAATCACCAACCAATCTATCAATTGTGCATTAAACATGTTTGAAAACCCATTTTCGATGAGGAAAATAGGTTTTTTTTTAAATGTTCTAGTGACATGCAAGGTTAGAGAATAAGTGCAGAAAAGAGTACAATCATCTGGACCAAAAACTAACATCTTGCTAAGTTGTGGAATAAGTTTGACAGTCTGTGACCAATCTCTCTCATAAGTAAATACATAACACAAAGGACTGTAATTTTCCATTATGTTATTCAGTTTTAAAAAATTGTGATTTGGAAGGATTGCAATAATAATGAATTATAAAAATAATAATTTTGAATTGTACATTAAGGCAAAAAGTTGGACAGGCAATTCATTTTATGTATTTTCTTCTTTCTTTTTTTCGTCTTGAAATGCAAACTTCTGTTATTAATGTGTCGAAAGGGGGAAAATAATGCATTTTAAAGATAGGACGGAAGTAAAGCAACCTAGTTTTTCCAATGATTTCTCCTGATATGTACTAATACCTTGTAGGTGGTATTTTCAGATTTATATGTGAAATGTTAGATACTTCAATACACATTATTTATGTTGTATTTTCATTTTAAATTCTAGTATATTCAGTAACTTTATGAATTACATTGTTCTAAAATTCAAGGCCTTAAGTTAATGTTTGATTTTTTCATTTCTAGAAACGAGCAAAAGGTCATATTTTATTGGAGCAAGTCTTTCAGCATCTGGAGCTAATAGAAAAAGATTACTTTGGTCTACAATTTTCTGATAATGGAGCTGTGCCTTCCGCTGCTAATGCTGATCAAATGGTATGTTCCATAGTAAGTTGCAATGCATTAACTTTAGTGAATATTACAAATTTTCTTCAAATTAATTTGAAATTGTATTTAATGTTTTAGCGATGGTTGGATCCTTCAAAGCCTGTTAAGAAGCAACTTCGTAGTAAGTAATTAACTTTTCTAGGAAAACAGCATTACTTTTGTAAATGATCACACTGTTATTTTGTTTGTTTGTTTCTTTTCAGATGGCCATTTATACTTCAGAGTAAAATTTTATGTATCTGACCCCAGCAAACTACAGGAAGAATACACTCGATACCATTTTTATTTACAAATACGTCATGATATAATGCAAGGACGCTTACAATTGCCACCAAGCACAGCATGCTTACTTGCCAGTTACACTGTTCAATGTAATACAAATGTGAATTCTATTTCTTAATTATTTTATCTGAAAGAAAAAAATGTTAAAACACATTTTCTTTCCATCAGCTGAATTAGGCGATTATCATCCTGACGAGCATGCACCAGGTTATTTACAATCCCTTCAGCTTATTCCTGGATTAACTGATGAAATGGAAAAGAAGATAGCAGAATTACACAAGCTACACAAGTAGGTGGAGTGTTATTGACATTAAACTCCAATACAGTAGTTATTGTTCTTACATATAATTGTTTGAAAAATAACCATCAATTACCAATTATTAATTGTCTTTTAAATTTTAACAATTGATTCATGTGTTATGTGTATTATATTGTTACAAGCCATAATGTGTGAAGTAAAATTCAGGCATGTAGAGTGAAACTGCTACAGAGCCATTAAATTTGGGAAAGAAGTTTGTTAGTTCAAGTTGGGGATGGTGGTTCGTTTTACTTCCTCTCATATGTATGAAATTGGATTGCAACTTCTATGCAGATGATACATACCTGATGATCCGCAAGAACAAGAGGATCTGCAAGAAATACAAAAATGGTCTGACATTTGGCTTTTATTATTTAATGGTTTGAAGTGGTAGTTCTTATGGTTTGGAAAGGACAGCCCCATTTTACCTTATACCATTGGAAATCGTGTTTTGGTGTCAACAGAATCGTAAATTGACCTTGGAGTGATTTTTTGCTCTGGATTGGAAGTGGGAAGCCAAACCCGAGCTGTAACAAAAAAAAGCTAATAAGTATATTTATGTTATACGGAAGGGATTTGCTGACCTGAAAATGGAGACTATTTGAAAAGCCTGTGTGGCAGACATGAGGCTAATGCTAGAATATGCCAATTTAGTCTGGTCCCCTTGTTATAAGAAATATATCGAATTTCTTGAAAAAACTACAGAGGATGTTGTCCAAAATTCTAAGAGGGCTACATGAATGTGAACATGAGAAGAATAGCTACAGACACTTGAAGCTACTCAGCGTAGAAGAGAGGAGAGAGAACAATGTGATGCGATCGCAAACATACACGATGCTTTGTGAAGAACACAATGCCAACATTTTTGATGATCTCTTCATAAACATGTCCGATAACAGGCTGAGAGGTCATTCAAAGTAGTTGCAGGAGATTGTCCAAACCAACCATTGCCCCCACTTCATCACAAATAGTGGTAAACATGGAATGATCTACCTAAGGGCCTAAGTTGTAGCAGAAAGTGCTATATTCTTCTAAACCCAGCTGGACAAGGACAGATGTAATCCCTGATATTGCAGGTTGAAAACTATCTCTGATAAGAGAGAGATGCAAATTTGAACATATTTTATTTAGTTTTGTTTCTAACGTATTGCGTGATGTATTAATTATGTATTGATTACATTGGTCTACAAAATTTTTCTTACATAAGAATGAAAATTACAGATTCTACAAATATTTTTCATACTGAATTCAAATATTAAAATTTTTCCCCACGAGGCAGGAGTTTGTGTGATATGCATTTGGACTTTTTATAAATTTCTAATAAATCAGTAACTAGCTATCCAACTCTATACAGTATACTACTTATCCTGGCTTACATTCTGACTACTCATTCTGTACCCAGAAAGCGGTAATGATTTTTGGGCATATCCAGTATATGGAACTCTTCTTGGTCCAACAGATAATTTCTGATGTATTTGTGGTGAACTGACTCGAACGACTCTAAGGCAAAATTTAATGCCACTTGCGAAAAAGTGTTATTAACAATATTTTGCAGAAATTATCTGCATGATTTACACACGTTCTTGGGACAATGAAAACACACAACACTAAAACATAGCTTACTCTCTTCAGTTCTAAACACAAAGGAAGGAAATATATCACCAGTGATATTCATGCTAACAAGCTCATAGACCCCCCAATACTGTCACATCACAATGCCAGATTAACTGGTATAAGCATGTCAAAACATGAATGATACAGAAACACACTGCACAGAAACCTGTTGGTGTTTCAGCATGATATTACATATAATTTCCTTAAATACAGCTTGAATAAAATCACTACATATAAGTTAAAAGTTCCTATGAGAGGTCAAAGAGAATGTTAAAAATCAGATCAAAAAGTAGCTGTCACAAAAATACTGTGTGATGGAAAAGCTCTAAATACATATCTGAATTCAGCATGAAAAACGACTAGGTTCACTAGTCAGATTTCTTGTCGACTAGTGTTATCAGGTATGCTGCTTTGCATGAGAAATATATTATTATTATTATTATTACATGTAAGATTATTATTATTATTATTATTATTATTACACTATTAGGAGTAATATATGTAGAACAGAGAGAGATGTGTAATACTGTGGCAAAAATGCCATATCATTTTGTCTCCATGATGCTATGCTATACTATAAAAGAGGATTTTTGTCTTGCGTGTAGTGTTGTAAATTATTTATCATATGTAGTGCTTTCGGAATCCACAATTTGTGGTTGAAAAAGAGTTGTTTTTCAAAATGTCCAACTGTCAGTTTGGTCCAACTGTCAGTGTGAAAGTCTCTGAATAACACTTGCACCTAAACTAGTCATACAACTAAATTTTTACTTTCCCGTATACGTATGTATACACGGAGTGATATACGTAGTATAGGGAAAGTTATGTAATGCTGCGCGAAAAAATGGCCAATTTTCGGCGGAAAAAAATTAATTGCCGGGCCGTGAAAACGAATAAGTGGATAAAACCAGTTGCTAAATTAAGAAAAAAAAATCCCCTAACACGTGGTGTAGCCAGAAACCCTGATTTCTTGATACCGAAAACCCAACTGAAAAGAAAACGTCAGTCTGTCCGTCTGTGAACACTGCTAGCGCCTAAACCATACATAAAATTTCTTCCAAAATGGATATTCTCCGGTCGATCTGATTCTAGTCGAAGCTTTGAGATTTTGAAAAAGATTCTTCAAAATTTGGGGGTACTTTATATGAAGCCCCCCCGGGGATTTTCAAAATTTTCTCAAAAACGGATCCAAATTTTTTATTTAAATTTCTTGTATGAATAGAGTAAAATACACTTTTTAACATGGCATAGGTCCGATTTTCACGTACAGCTCTGAATTTTCGAAAATTGTGAAAGTTTGAATTTTTTTCGGCGTCTTTCTCCAACTACAAAATTGAAGATAGAGATTTTTTCTTCAAATAAAATTTGTTCTGCATATTGAGTTCTTTAATAAAGGTCATGTAAATGTTTTTCAAAATTTTGGTAGTTTTCGTGCAATATTGCGTGCAATATGTGCAATTTTAAAAAATTACAAAAACAAGATTTCCTCAAAAACGGCTCCAAATTTTTTCTTTAAACTTTTGGTAGGGATAGTGGTAAATGTACTCTATCAATGACATAAAAGCCATTTTGGTCTATCTGTTGGTTTTTTTCAAAAATTATAAACATGTAAATTTTTTTACTTGTCTCTCACATCGTTAATATTTACATTATCGGCGATTTTTTCATATTATTATATTTACGAGTATATATGCTTTAAATAATGTCGAGTAAAGTTCCTTGAAAACAACTGTTTTCTGTGAAAAGTAGCTCAAAATTTAGCATTCTCAGAAACGCTCAAACGGCATTTTCTCATATATGGCTGCAATTTTTTTCTTGAAACTTTTGTAACGGATAGTACTAATTACACTCTTTAGTATAGCGTAAAGTTTATTTTGAGTAATTTTTTTGTTTTTTTCAAAAATTACATAATTGTAATTTTTTTGAAAGATCTCTCACATCTTTAATATGCACATTGCCAGCAATTTGTAAAGATTATTATATTTGTGAGTGTATGTGCTTCAAATAACTTCAAATAAAGTATTTTGAAAACTCAAACATTTTCTGTGAAAATGAACTTCAAATTTCGCACTTTTAGTAGCGCTAAAACGCCATTTTCTCTTAAACGGCACATAATTTTTAAAAGAAAATTGCCATTTGTGACTATGTTTTTGTGTTCTTTAATATTCTACAATTAATGTTTCCATTCTACCAATAGGAAACCGAAAAATTTAAACAAAGACAAAAAAATGTACTTTTGGCGGTGATAGATCACAGCCGGCAAGAAAGAGTTTGTGGCAATTCCGAATAGCTAAGACCCAAGGAAATAGAAAACTAATAAAATTGCCATTTTTGACTAGGTTTTTGTATTCTTTAATATTCTACAATTAATGTTTCCGTTCTGCCAATAGGAAACCGAAAAAAAAAGTACTTTTGGCGGTGATAAATCACAGCCGGCAAGAAAGAATTTATGGCAATTCCGAATAGCTAAGACCCAAGGAAATATAGAAAACTAATACGGGAAAGTCTGTGCCATTCTGTAGCACCACTAGTTTAAACTTAAACTTGAACTTAGAAATTTTTAAACCGCCTCATACAACTACATTATTGAAGAAAGGAATTTCTTCTTCCAATGAAATTTGTTTGCCACAATTACTCTTTTAACCCTTTCACTACCAATGGGTTTATGTCTCGCTGGGGCAAACAAGTGTTCATAAATGCTGTATTGATGTCCCATTGTTGCTGCTGATCAAAGCGATGTAAGTTTGGCTGCATTTTATGTTGATTTGCACCTAGGATGTTGAAAGAATTGACTAATTTTCTACTTTGAATTGTGCGACTTATTTGGTATACAAAGAAAATAAAAATTCCAATAAAAATTAAAATTGATAGTGAAAGGGTTAACCCATTAACTGCCAAGGATAGTCGTAGTTAAAAAAAATGCAAATTTTCTTTAAAAATATTTTTTATCAAAACCTAAAGAATACATAAACCAATTTTATAATTTTCCTTCACGTTTATCTACAAAATTGTTGATGTTGCAAAAACGCAATGTTACAATGTACCAGTTTTATATTTGTTTTGTGGAATTTTTCAAAGAGTTTAGAATGTAAATGGATATTGCACATTTTCCCCATAGAAAATGTGCTCTGACATAATTTACATATTTTTCTGGAACATGTTTCACATTTTGTAATAAAATGATTTGTACTATCAATCCTTATAGTGTTCCGAACCATATATTTCCTTGGATGTTTTAGACCTGTATTTGTGGTGACAGGATTTGCAGATTTCATGAGATATCATGCTACAGTTCAGGTGAAATAGCTAGTTTATTATATTGTCTGGTGACATGTTTTACAATTTCCGGGAATTTACTGAACAGCTGTCCAAACTACATAAATAATGGCTACTATCATTTATTCTCTTTGAATTCGGCAATTGGTAACTCCATTGTCTTGCAAGACCACTCCTTCCATTTCTTGTTGTACTCCAATAGAAAGTCTGGGTGCTTTATGAAAATGTCATCAAATACATCAGTCTATTTTGCCATTCTAGTCAGTATTTTAGTCAAATGTACAGTCATAACTTCAAGGGTTGTTTTTTTTTCTCTCCCCATTGTCTTTTTTTGCCAATAAGATTGCATTTTCCTGTAAGGTTTGTGCCAGTTGCAAAAGCCATTTTTCTTTTGTGACAAATTGAAAGAAGGGAAAGAAAATTTTTAAAAAAATAAATGCTTTGACGGTTCTTTCACTATTTTTAGTAATTCCATCACAACTCTCTTACCTTAAACCCATATGCTTACCAAATTTATTGGAATTCACACCCCCATGGGGTCAAAATTGGAAGATGTAAACATTTCTGTGGTCACAGCGTAAAAGTTCTTAAGTCAAAAACCTTAGTTTGGAGGAAACAAGGGTTAAATATTATTGAGCCAAGGCTTCTTCCTATGCTCAACACTATTCTCAATGCTTTTTTGTTGTTAAGGAGGTAATCTTTGAATTCGGTCGTTTTACTAAAATAAAATCTAGATACTTAAACTTATAGTTTCAGAAACTACAAGTACTGAAACTTGTAGTTTCAGTACTTAACCCAATTTTGCGAAAAATTGACTTAAGAACTTTTACCTCGTGACCACAGATTTGATGAACACCAAATTCTGATTCTAATGGCCCCTCCTTTTATAAATATTTTTATTGAATGCCTCCTGAAATATGGAAACATTTAATCATCAATGGGCGTTTTGTAATTCATAATGCTGAAATGAGTAAACTTAATGTTCCAAAAAGTAAGGGCGCAATTGAGAAAGTTTTTGGAGAAATGAATTGCCTCATAAATATATATTCCTTTTTATTTCTCTGAATGTGTTATGACTAAGTTTTTTCACAATTTCTGTTTCTTTGTCTTTCTCTTTAAACAAATACGTGATGTACTGATGAACATTTTTGTAGCTTAATTAATGTAGAGTTCATATAAAAATCTTCATGCCACTAATTGTGAAGTTGAAATAATGACGATTCTTTGAGCTTGTGATGTTGATTGTAGCAATTGTAGACAATTCTTCTATTCTAAGAACAGTAATTCCGCAACTACCAGAGCGGTAGAACGCAAATGAACCTGAAATGGTGAGAGCTTTATATTCCTGTTCACTACTGCCACAAACATTTCTAATTTCCAGAAATAAGTAGGGTGAGAAACCCATTGCCGTCATACTTTGTATATTGTCTGCAAGAGACCATGCTCTCGGAAAAAAATTCGGAATTACCTAAGTCGTTTTACTTCTTACAGCAAACCCCTCAACTGGCTGAAGTTGTGAAAACGCTACATGAAAAGAAAGTACAAATCACCATGAGCCCTAATCTTTTTTTTTGTACAACTGTGAATATTAAATGTTTAAATACAATAGGAAACAAAATGTTTTTGTGGAAAGTGCATTAAGTTATTGGACATATGAAATATACAGCTCAAACAAGAACTATACAAAATAGCCAAAATTTGCCAAAATGTAATATTCTTTAACTGAAAATATGAAACAATTAAATATACAAAAAAAAATTAGGTAATTAAGAAAACATCAGAAATTAATATAGTAAACATAAATTTATCTCTTTACCCAAAACTACTTCAGAATAAAATCAGAATTTATGTTCGTTTTTGCAACATTGGCTGTGAATGAGTTAATTAATTTGAAGTAAATTTTTTGAAAATGTTGGTAGTTTTGGTGCAATTTGAGTGAAATATGGACTGTGCAAAGTTTTTTCTGTGAACTTTTTGAATGAATTGTAGTAAATGCATTCAATAAAACAACATAAACATATCGATGAATTTTTGCAATTTTTCAAAAATTATGCACAGGTAATCTTTTTGAAATTCGTTTATACATATATACCCTTTGACTGCTACATATGTTAATCTCAAAATTATGCTGCTAGGCCATGCTCATTTTTTCGCTACTCTAAATAGCATAATTTGTGCATCAGAATTGTACACTTGGCCTCACCTGGTGGGGAAAAATGTATCAATTTGTTGCATATGGTATGTAATACCTTCAAAGTATCTTTAATGATGATTTTTTAAAATGCCAAAGTTATATGGGAACTAAAAATTATGTATATTTGAAAACATTTGAACTAATTTTCTCAACAACTGCTGCAGATATGCCCCTGCAGTATATCTTCAAACTAATTATTTTTCAAGAGATTAGGAAAGTAATTAGTACAAGAAAGTGTGTCTGAGCACTACTAGTTGGACTTCATCTTGATATACTTGATGTAAGTTTTATTACTTCAAATTTCAAGTTTCATACATTTTATTTGAATTTAAAATAATTGTCCAAACTCTTAATACAACTTATTGAAGCATACTTCTCAAAGTAAAGACTCAAGAAAGCAAAGTTCCTAATGGTGTTTGAAAGTAAATTAAATTATAATTTTTCTACAGTTCCCCAACTTTGCAAGTAGTTCATGCAACATAAATTTAAAATGTTTAATAAATTAAATCTTTCAACTAAATTCCATTTTGTGTGATTTTGATTTGTTTAAATTTCATTTTCTAGTCCAAGTATTATTCACTAGCCATAGTATGTACGTCAGGGTTCTAACACATTGATAGTACTAAAAGTTCCACTAAGATTGGTTGTAAGTCAGTTTCTTACACGTGATGGAAACTAGTGATGCTACAGAATGGCACAGACTTTCCTGTATTAGTTTTTTATTTCCTTGGGTCTTTGCTAGCTATTTGGAATTGCCACATACTCTTTGTTGCCAGCTGCCATCTATCATCGCCAAAAGTACATTTTTTGTCATTTTCTTAATTTTTCGGTTTCTTATTGGTAGAACGAAAATATTAACTTTAGAATATTAAAGAACACAAAAACCTAGTCCTAAACGGCAATTTTCCTTTTAAAAATTATGTGCCGTTTTAAAGGAAATTCCGTTTTAGTGCCACTAAAAATAAGAAATTTGAAGCTCATTTTCACAGAAAATCTTTTGAGATTTCAAAATACTGTATTTGAAGTTCTTTGAAGCACTTACACTCACAAATACAATACTCTTGCTGGTAATTGTGTAACAAATTGCTGGTAATGTGCATATTAAAGATGTGAGAAATCTTTCAAAAAAATTACATTTATATAATTTTTGGAGAAAAAAAAACCCTCAAAATAAACTTGATGTCATCTTAAAGAGTGTAATTAGCACTATCCATTACAAAAGTTTGAAGAAAAATTTTGCAGCCATACATGAGAAAATGACATTTAAGCGTTTCTGAAAATGTGAAATTTTGAGCTACTTTTCTCACAAAATAGTTGTTTTTGTGAAACTTTACTTGACATTATTTAAAGCACATGTACTCGTCAATATAATAATGTGAAAAAAATCGCCGCTAATGTAAATATTAACGACGTGAAAGATAAGTCAAAAAATTACATTTTTCCGATTTTTGAAAAAACAAAAGAATAGAGTAATATGGTGTTTAGTCATCTCATAAAATACATTAGGCACTATGCCTACCAAAAGTTTAAAGAAAAAAATTGGTGCTGTTTTCAAGAAAATCTTGATTTTTGTAATTTTTTAAATTGCATATATTGTACGCAGTATTGTGCGAAAACCACTAACCTTTTCAAAGAAATGTATATGACCTTAATGAAAGAACTCCCTTTTGACAACAAATTTTATTTAAAAGAAAAACCCTTATCTTCAATTTTGTAGTTCCAGAATGATGCCAAAAAAATGTCAAACTTTTGCAATTTTCGAAAATTCAGTTAACCGAGAAAATCAGACCTATGCCACCTTAATAAGTGTATTTTATTCTATTCTTACAAGAAATATACAAAAATTTGGAGCCGTTTTTGAGAAAATTTTGAAAATGTCCAGGGGGCTTCATGTAAAGTACCCCCAAATTTTACAGAATCTTTTTCAAAATCTCAAAGCTTTGACTAGAACCAGATTGACCTGGGAATGTCCATTTTGGAAGAAATCGTACGTATGGTTTAGGTGCTAGCAGTGTTCACAGACGGACGAAAGTTTTCCTTTCAATTAGTTTTTCTGTATCAAGAACCCACAAAAGAGGGGTACTGGCTACACCACGTGTTAGAGGATTTTTTTTCTTAATTTAGCAACTGGTTTTATCAACTATTTTTGTTATCAGCTCCCGGTAACAAATTTTTTTCTGGCGAAAATTGGCCATTTTTTCGCGCAGCATTACATAAATTTCTCTATACTACATATATCACTCCATGTTTATGTACGTATACGGGAATATAAAAAGATGTTCAGTGGCATGCACAGAAGAAAGTTTTGTAGTGGAAAAAAACTTGGATTACTGTGCTCATGGGACATACCACATACATGGAGGCATTATTTTAATAGTGGTATAACTCCACTGACACTGAAGATTATAAAAAAATTGGGGATGGGGTTAGACAAAAAATTGTTTGTTTTTTTTCTCTTGTAAGATATTTATTTGTTCTGAAGATGATGTGAATAAGCATACTGAATGTTTCATGGGATATTGGGGGGGTGTAAAGGAATTGTACCCCCGTAAAAATTATGTTGGTGTCCCAAATCGGTAGATGTTTGAAGAAAAGTTGGAAATTAAGACAATATCAAGTTGTTAAAACTGTAGATCAGTGAAATAAGTGTGATTATCACTTGAATTGAAATAAAACAAATCAAGCATATCCTGTTTCTTCTCATTAACCTTCCTTTGCTGTTTCTTGGTTGTAGAAGCAGGATATTTAAGTTTTTGAAAAACCTTAGTACTTCCTCATCTACTGGTTTTGAAATTTTGAAACTTGAAAGTTTACTGTATAGAAACCAATGTCTTGATTTAAGGTTTACTTGTACATAATTATTAAAGACTTGTGTGTTACAAATCAAATTTTTAGCCAGTTACAGACATAATTTTGTTCATTTTTCTTCCTTGTTACAGACTTTTGAAGGTCTTATAACACATTGACCATTATGTTTAATTTCTGTGATAAATGAAAAATGTGCAATAAAATTATATTATTTTTTTGTTATTCCTTTTACCAAATGCAGATCAAGCTCTCTAATCATCGTATCGCTGCAGACGCTGTAAATCGAAAATCTTTGATCACGAGTCTTCTAGAAAATCATGTAACCATATCAGCAGAGTTGTACCGCTATCAAAATAAATGGATTGCAATCTCCTGCGATTCACTTTTATTGTGATGCGCTATTATGTTGTCCATAGAAAGAAGTTGGAATTCTATCACTTTCATAATAAATCAGGGCCGCTCAAGCAGAGCAAATCGGCTGCGCGGAGCCGTGTTGTCAGCCGAGAGCGGGACACCGGAGCCCGAGTGTTGCGCGCCTTGCGATAACCACTGTCACAGTGTCCCGGTAACTCCAGTCGCGGAAACATGGAAGTCGACGCGAGCACTTCACAGACCAGAGCATCTACACCGACAATTTTCAATGCAGTATGGGAAGAAAATTATCTTTTCGCCGACAATGGCAGCTATGCCAAATATTTAGTTTACATAAAGGGTTCAATCACGTGAAGAAGTTTAATTTGCAAAGACATTATACATTTAATCATGCTGATGAAAATGACAAGTTCGCTGAAGAAGAACAAAAGGAAGTTTTCAGTGTTCTGAAAAACAATGCCTCACTAGAAATAAGTTTTGGATGTTTTTTGTTCTTATGTTGTTTTGACAGTAAAATAATATATACAAAAGAGTTTAATTTTATTGCATACCGATACTACAAGGTGAGCATTTAGGAAAAGAACTTCCCAGAAAACCGTTTTCCAAAACTGCATCGTAATGCTGCTCGATTGTTAAGTACGTTTGGATCAACATACAACTCTGAGCAATTTTTAACTTATTTGAAAATTTGTAAATCTCGAATGAGAAGTACAATTACAGATCACAATCTGAAATACATGTTACGGCTCAATAGCACCATGTCATCTCTTCCAAATATAGAAAGTATATTGCGAGAAAAACACTTAAAAGGTGTAATAAGAGTATTTGATTTTGCAATCAACTTCATTTTTTAATTTTAATTTCCTTCAATTATAGTATGTTTATTACTAGTTTATTTAATCACATTTTTTTGCAACCTTTATAATACTTTTCATATTCAGCAGCATGATAAACTGTGTAATGTCACCGCTATTAAATTTCTTTATGTTATTGAGCACTATTGGAACACAACAATTGGCATTGCCGGCGCAATCTGCAAAAAGATACTTTTCTTTCCATGGTGCATTGCAAGTTGTCGTTTTTTTAATTTCCAAATTACACTAATACGGTTATATCTAGTAACTATTCCAATTAATGTTATAAAAGTATTTTACTGTTTTTTCTGTCGTAATATCCTTTCCCAGAGCTGTGAGATTTTTTCATTCCGAACAACGGAAAATACCCCGTAGAAATACGACGCGACCCACTGTGCCACATGCCGCCGATCGATATTTGATGACGTCATTTGCTCTTTCTGCGGCAAAAGAGGAGAGAGCAACAGGCCGCTCCTCCTCGGAGCAAATGGTTGAGCGGCCCTGTAATAAATCTATAACACTTGTGCAGACCTGAAAATGGAGTTAACTCAATTTCTCAAAAAAAGGGGAGTTGTACCACTATTAAAATAATGCTTCCATATAATGTGGCCATATCACAAGCTGCTGTATGGGCTTTGGTGTTGGCACCCCTGGTTTAAGTAAAATTGCATGTCAGAAATGCACGAAAGACAGAATTCTTGATTTTCAGAAACTGACCTACAGATCTGTAAAGGCATTCCTTCTTTCAATAAAAAAAAAGGTTGCATAAAAAGCAACTGTCAAGACTTCTAATTTGTCTTAAACCGGAGTTTTATTTATTTAAATTTTTACTTTCTTGCGCTTACTTCATAAGAAGAGAAAGTTATGAAATCAAGAGTCGGAAAAGGGTGAATTTTCAGCTGAAAATCTCTTATTGCCAGGCCCTGGAAATGAAAAAGTCCATAAATTCTGGTGCTTTTAATAGTGAATTACTTCCTCTAAAATGTGGTGTATCCAGAATCCACATTTTGTGGGTCTTTGACACCGGAAAATTCATTGACAGCAAAATTCTGTTTGTCTGTCCGTCTGTCTGTGGTCAATGCGAGTATCTAAACTGTTGAGCCAACTTTCTCCAAAATCGATATTCCTGATTGATTTGAACGAACTCAAGGAATGCTTTAGGAGTTTCAATCAGATATTTTGGTTTTTGAGGGTACTGTACATGAAGCCTCAAAAACATTTCCAAAATTTCCTCAAAAGGCATCGAATTTTTTAATTAAATTTTGTCCTCAAACAGTGTACAGAAAGCTTGGAAATGGAACAGTACTCATGTTCATTAAAGTCCAATTATTTTGGGGCACTTTCCCATAACTATATTAGTGATGGGGATATTTTCCTGAATGAATTCTCTTCTTAAAAGAAATCATGAAATAAGGACATGATCAATTTTTAAAAATGAGTAGTTTTCATGTAATTTTCTCATTGTATGTATCAAGGCACAGTAAAAAAATGTGCTTGTATAATTTTCGGCAACCGCTCTGTATTTTCAAAAATTGCAGAAAGTCAACATTTCAAAACTAGAAAATTGAGACAGCAATTTTTGTCTTCAACAAAATCTGATGTAGAAAATCAGCTCTAAAAAAGGTCATGTACAATTTTTTTGAAGATTTTGCATAATTTGTGTCTTAAATTAAAAGGAAATTCTTTTTTAAAAAAAAAACGTTTTCTCAAAGCCTCGTCAAATTTTTTCATTAATTTTTCTCCTTTTACTTAACAATACTAGGTAAAAAATATGGTGCTAGTCCTATTTTCAGCCAACACTCCATATTTTCAAAAATTGCCTATTGGAAAATTTAGGGTTGAGAGATAGAAATATCTATAGGGGGGACATTGCAACGTTTTAAAGTGTCAGTCTGAGTTCTATCCTTTTGTCGCTTGTGTTGTATAGTGGGAAGGGTGACGGCAAGCTAACACTGAAGACCTGAGTTTGCGTCTCAATTTTTTTAAGGCCAAAAAATAAAGGTCTTCACTGCAATTTTTCAAATTATTTTCTATGAACTGAGAATAACATACTGATAATTTATATTTTCAGAGGTCAGACTCCAGCTGATGCTGAATTTAACTTCTTAGATCACGCCAAGAGAATGGATATGTATGGTGTTGATCTTCATCGGGCAAGGGTAAGTGACTGTGCTTTTTTAATAAAAATAACACCACCCTCAAAATACCACCGCATCTCTGGTAATAATTTTTTTTTGTTCACTAATTCTAAATATCAGAAAGTTGCATCCCTGCACGTGGGTGAATGCACTGTTATGGGTTTCTTTTATGTCATGAATTGAAAAATATGTAATATTTAAAAGCAGTTTGAATAAATAGCTGTTTGGTATTTACCTGTTTTGTGAAATAATAATGAATTTTCATTAAATGTCTGGAAACATTCTGTTAACATGTAATTCATTGCCCGTGATGAAAGGTAAAAGGGTTGATATGCTGAGTTGAGTAGTTGCGTAGCAATGATTATTCAGTATCTGAATGTTCTGTATCATTCATTGCTCTAAGAGATAAAGCTTTGAAGTATAAACATTCAGACATGAAAATAGTCCTGCGATTTTGATTCAGAACCTCCAAACTGAAGCGGTTTTGATATTTTTGCAGGACCTACATTTATTAAAATGAAAATGGACTATGTAGATAATCTATTTTTGTTTTATTAATCGTTTATGAAATACTGGTTTTTATTGTTTGCTACTGCTCACTGCATAAAATGAGAACAAATTTTTTCTGAGGCATGAAAAAGATTTTTTATTGTAGAAATTGTTTAGTATTGTTTAATGTAGTATTATTTGGATTTTGCACTGTCAGCAGGATTCCACCAACAGAGAAATCCAGTTGGGTGTGACATCCGTTGGATTAGTTGTGTTTCAAAATGCAGTCCGGATTAATACATTTTCTTGGTCAAAAATAGTTAAAATATCTTTTAAACGCAAGCAGTTTTTCATTCAGCTTCGAAGAGAGCCAGTAAGTTTGAAAATTATCTGTGAATTGGAAGGTAAAATTTCAGTGATTTTCTGACGTAATTTCATTGTTTGCAGTCGGAAAGTTACGATACATTACTGGGTTTCAATATGACCACATATCGATCCTCTAAGAATTTGTGGAAATCTTGTGTGGAACATCATACGTTCTTCCGCCTGCATTCTCCACATGTTCGTGCTCGGCGATTTCCTCTTTCCTTAGGTTCAAAATTTACTTACTCTGGAAGGACTGAATATCAAACAGTTGAAGAAGGTCGTCAACGTGCCAGGCTCGAGCGTACCTTTATTAGGTATGTGTATTCCTGTATGCTTATTTTCTGTGTATGTGCAATTTTATTGATCTTGTTATATGTAATCTTGCTAATTATTTCAGATCTCCTAGCAAACATCATGTACGCCAGACAGTTCCAGCTACAGCCGAAGAGAAGGCAAAATTAATTACTCCAGTCAGAGCGCCAAGGCCTTATGACAACAAGGTCACTTCTCTTGGGGCTCGTGAGCCTAGGAAAGCTTGGGGAGAGGCTGCCCATCCATCTGATGAGTTAGTTAATACTCTTTCAATGCTTTTTATTTTATTTTATTATTTTATTGTAAGAACGTTAACCAGTCTTCGTTGTAACTCTGACCTGTCGTAAGGTGTAACTCCCAAAAGTGGTGGATTTTCAACACTACCTAGAAAGCTAGGTCAAAGGAAGCTGCTGTCTGTTGGAGATTTGAAGCAGCTGACTGCTCTGATTAGTTGTTTTCTTTGCTTCCTCCAGTCAATACCAGGCAAATCCCAGAATGATACCTTAAGAAATAGGCCATGTACTACACACAATCTCCTGTTACCTTCTCCCACTTGCACTGCAACACCATACATGTTGGAATCAGTCAGGAGTTAAGAACATGTTTTGGTGCCCCACTGTCGGAAATATCTATGGGGGGGGACATTGCGATTGAGGTGTAAGTCAGTGCCAAATCTCATATTCCTGCAGGGAGATACACTGTCCTGGGTTATAACATGCACTACACTTATGGGACTAATGACTGTAGCACTTGATGCTCCCAGAAACCTGAAATAATCAAGCAATAAATTTTAACCCTTCACTTCTATCTTTTATGTGTGTGTCTGGCTGCGACACATTTGCATGGGTAATGGTACAGGTCAGTATGTCCTCTCAGCTTTCACCCCAAATAAGAAGTGAAGTGCCCTACCAAGGACCGGTTTGAGATGCAAAGAGAATGGGTTTGTTAGCATTAGAACTTTCAGTATATTGCTTTCAGTATATTGCATATTAAGGAGCTGGTACCTGCTACCAGTAACTGGAGAAGCAAAGATGCTGAACATAAATCATACATTTGTGTGAAATTGTGATAGTTGTGTTTCTCTGTAAATGTTATGTTTCTAGCACTAATTGCACTCTTTTGGGAGGGACTGTAAATTTGTTTGTACCAGGGAGAATGTTAATTACAGAACCAAGTAGGGAGGTCAGTATCCATCTGTGATTTTTTTCATGAAGTATAATTTTTAATTAAGGATAATGCAAATCGTTGCACCTACAGTTCATTTAAAATGCTCCTTTTAATAAAACAAATACAGTAACCCCGCTATAAGAGAATCCCGCTTATAGGAGACAAAATTCACGGTCCCGAGGTCAGTTGTATGTAAACAATGCATTTATTTCCCGCTTTTAAGAGACCCCGTTATAAGAGATTCCCGCGTGTAGTGGACAAGATTTTATTCCCCGCCATGCGTTTCTTCTCGCTTGTAAGAGACAAAGCGTGGAATTTTCCTCCAGGTGACTCAGGAATTTCCTCAGCCTGGTAAGGGTTGGGACACGTGCTTAAAATAGGCTGGAGCAAGGGTTCGCAATACCAGTGCCACCTGTGGAGAGGGGGGGAGGTGTGCGAAGTTCTCGTGAAGAAAGCTCATTCGGGAAGCTTCGTGTCTTTTGGCAACAAAAAAGACTCATATAGTGCGACTTTTGTAACTGTGTCTCTAGAAGATATCAGCTGTTTAGGGTTTCATCCAATCGGAAGCTTCTGTGACGCTAGTGACGTCACGATGGTGACTTTCAAGCTCCCGATTGGATGAAACCGTCAGCAGCCGATACTTGCCAGAGGTAGAGTTGAATAAATCACATTTTGCTTTTAGTGTTCTGTCCAGAGTGAACATTTGTTACTTTCTTGTATACGTACATTTGTACGTAATATAGAGAAAGTAATGTAATGCTGCTGAAAATCAACTTCGAGATTTCAACAGAATGCATGTTTTTGGGGTCCCCTGATACCGAAAAAGGTTTGTTTTTTTTTCTTTCAAAACTTCCCTTCGTCCGTCCGTGAATAACACTAGTGCGAAAACAATTGGTACATTTTTTTCCCAAAATGAATATTCCGCGATCGATCTGTTTCCGTTCGGAATTCTGCGGTTTTGAAAAACATTCTAAATTTTTGTGGGTACTGTACACAAAGTCCATGGGACATTTTAAAAATTTCCCCAAAAATGGCTTCAAATTTTTGCTTTAAATTTCTTGTAAGAATAGAGTGAAATTCACTGATAGGGGTGGCATTGTTAGGATTGTCACTGTTAACTCTAAATTTTCGAAAATTGAAAAAGTTTGCAGTTTTTTCAAGGGTTTTTCTACAGCTACAAAATTTAAGATAGACAATTTTTTTTATAATAAAAATAGCGGCGGCAGCGGTGGTGTAGCGGTTAGCGTAACGGACTGCTATACCCAAGTTGGCGGGTTCAAACCCGATCGAAGCCGTGGATTATTAGGGGCGAAAAAATCCTTCGTACGCCTTCCTTCAGAGGGGAAGTAAAGCCGGCTGTCCCATGTTAGTAGATTTACTTGCATGTAAAAGATCCTCAAGCCTAAATGACGCCTCTGAGCTAAATTCAAATCGCCTGTTTCGTCGCCTCAGTAATACTTTCTTTCCGCTAGTCAGTGAAAGGAGCGTAGCGAAATTTGCGTGGTCATACGGAAGAGCAGGCCTCATGGCCTGAGTCTCGCCACGTAAAATAAGGCATCAATTCAATTCAATTCAATTCAATTCAAATGTTTCTCTATAATTAGGACTTTCATTAACGTTATGTACTTAAAAAAAATTTTTCATGTAATATCGAGTGAAATAATAAACATTTACAAAAACAAGATTTTTTCAAAAACGGCTCCAAATTTTTTCTTTAAACTTTTGGTAGTGACAGTTATAAGGGGACTTTATAAGACTCTTAACACAATTTTGCTCTATTCATTTGTTTTTTCAAAAATTATACAAATGTAATTTTTTTATAACTCTCGTGTCAATATTTACATTAGAGGCGATTTGTTCACATAATCCATTTATGAGCACTTGTGCTTTAAATGTAATAAAGTTCACTCAATAGATCTGGTTAAATGGGCTCTGGAATCAACTAATTTATGTTTCCTCAAGTTTAAAATAAGTGTACAAATCATACTAATCCACTAAAAATATGGTAACATCTCATTAAACATGTCAAAAACGCATTTCCCACTTATAAGAGTTCCCGCCTATAAGAGACAAAATTCCATTCCCCCAGGTGTCTCTTATAAAGGGGTTTTACTGTAGTGTACTTCACCACACAGCAGATGATATTACTGTTCTCAAGAGCACTGAAAGACAGTGTAGTCACGTTGAGGTTTGAAACAGTAAATTACATTTCATTTCCTTCTCTACTGCACTATGACTACCACATTCATATGTGGATTCTCTTCAATAAATTATTCTCAAGATCAGAAACTGGATGTCTTTGACAGTACACCAATTTATTGCGAATACAAATAATCTAGTATCGATTCAAAGGTTCAATTGGGTATGGGGAACAATTTCTTTCTCATTTCCCCACTCCTAATTTATTCATACAAAATTAGTGTAGGTTCTGTTAGATAGTTTTGCACTAAAGACAAAAATTTGAGTCTTGTTGTCAAAAAAAAAATTATCAACAACAAATACAAGTAAATATTTTCTCTTGGAAAGTTTCTAACAGCATTCATGTGTCGTCCTTGGATGTAGTCCACAATACATAGAAAAATGAAAAAATTCATGCCTGATCCAGAAACAGTTCGTGGAATAATGGGGTGTGGAGGAGAATACAAAATTCCTTTTTTCTCCTTGAATTTCATTGGGTGGAGTGCAAGTATTTGGACAATTCAAAGAAATCAATTCATGTTGTGTTGTGGCTTGTGCTGTGGCCATAGGGTCTCTGCTCACACATAGTTATACTATTAACCCATTGAGAGCCAAGCATTGAAATAATATTTTTTTACTGTTATGTATTTACTCTAATATTACCCTAGAAAGAATAGTCTCATAAATTTAGTGCATGTTTTTTAGCATGGGAAGTGACAAATTTTCCCCTATTGGATGGGAAGATCCCATGCCGACCTACCTGTCGTCTTATGGGTTTTGTTCCCCAAGCAGGTATCTCCCAGTAGCAGGGCAGGATTGAGTGAAGGAGACCCCTCAGGATGCTCTGGATTCCAGAAATAAAAGTCCGGTGGTTACATGACCATCCGCCAGGTTGCCTTGGTCATGGCCCCACCCAGGTCGGTAGCTTAACATGTAGGCAGTGGGAAGGTGGGTTGGGGGCCCCAGGCCCCCCAGGCTTCGGCCTAGGCAGCCCCCCGTTGGGCACTTGGCTTCGTTGTGGCAGTGGCCTGATACTCTGGGCAAAGAGGAGGGGCGCGGTGTCCCAACGCACGTGAGTGGTGAGTTACCTTACTAGTGATATTGACTCCGGCACTAGCCTGGAGAGCTAGTAGCTCTGAGCTGGCAGAGTGGCCTCCCCAGGCATTGAATGGGGAGGTTGCCGTGAGGGCAAACTGGGTACTGGACAGATCTGGTTACCGCTCTGTCGGCGTACGCTGGCGGGGGGTGAGGATAAAAGCGATAGCTTAGGAGCCCACCCAGGGGATTCATCCCCCCGGTAGAACAAGAAAGTAGTGTGGAGTAGCAGGGCACCACTGCAGCTGGGACCATCTCTAAGCCCACGACCAGTCTCCCGGCAAGTGTGGTAGTGTAGTGCAAGTACTATACGTGCACTTTTTCTTGATACTCCACAGCGGGGGGTGCGAGGGGAGGCAGGTTCTGTTTACGTCACGGCAGTGCAGTGCTGTCAACATCCACAGAAAACTCAGCGTAAAAGCGTGTCTTGGACTAGATAGCAATGAGAAACAACTCAAGCTTTTTTTAAAATTCTGAAGAAATAATTAATAATTGTAGAAATTATTGAGTAACGAGAAGGTGCACGGTACGCAGAGGTCGTTAGAAAGAGATAGCGAAAACTGAGAAGTCCAAATTGTAAAGGAAGAAGGTGAGCAGCACTGCAAACTGAGCCGGGACGTTCCGAGTGGGGCTCATGTTTTCTGCCGAGCCGTGCTGTGCCGGGCTGAGCGTGAACTAGGGGGCTGGAGGATCAAGAAAAAGTGCGAGCATAGTAAGTGTGGTGTGTGTGGTAATGGGTGAGGATAGGACAAGGCCAGAGAAGGAATGATCACGGTTCATGGCCCATTTGTTGGAGTACTGCTCCAGAATTTGCCTAGTATTGATTGGAAGACTGACAAAAATCACTGATGAGAGCAGTTGACCTCAATAATGTTTCTCCAAACAGCCGCTGAACTCTACCTAGCTATGTAGCTAATAGTGTTGAAAATCCTGCCATTGTCGGGACTCGAATCCTAGGACCTCACGATCAGAAGCACTGCAGTGATAAATGTATGCCCTGAGCCATCTCTGTCTGTATCATTATATCATATCATATTTCTTTACGTAGGGAATTGTTTATGGGTTGACCAAAATAGGATTTTTTCAATCTCCTGTGTATTCATCGTCTCATTATTGCATTCACTTCCTTTGTCAGTCATTAGAGTCGTGGCTAAGTAAGAGCAAAGTTATAATTGTGACTTCTTTCTTCATTCGCAGTATTATATGTTTTCTTACATGAAGTTCTTACATGAAGGATACCCGTGTTCTAAGAGGATATGACATTTACTCAGATCATTATCTAGTGGAAACAAAAATAAATATAAGAGCGAGATGGAAGAAACAAACTGCTTCAAAAAATAAACAAGAAGATTAGGGTACACAAGTGTATCTACTTGAAGACCATAGTATAAGGCAGTTATATCAGAGGCAGTTGAATCAGTTCTTGAGCAACATCGACACATCAGAAAATCGAAATGAAGAATGGAGAAACATTAAAGAATCAATAAGAAGAGAAGTATATGAAGCATTAGGCACTCGAAAAATTAGATGAAAAAGAAAAACTTTGAAAATTTGGAATGATACTATTGCAGAGGCAGTGCAAGAAAAGAAGGTAGCATACCTAAATTATCTACAAAGCAGAAATGAGCAGACTAAACAGATCTACAACCAAAAATGAAATAAAGCTAAATCATTAGTGAGACAAGCCCATCAAGAATCTTGGGATAGATATGTGAATATGTTAGAACGTGATGTATTCGGAAGATGAAGTATAGCCTATAAAGCGTTAAAAACAATGAATTTAGAAGAATCTGATACGGCAAGATTGAATATTATTTCCGGGAAAGAATGGTTGGAATACTTTCTAAAATTATGGAGTGGGATTGAAGAAATGCACTCACCGGTAGAAGAAAAAGGAACAAAAAGAAATGTAGATATGTTAGATATGAAAGAGCTTGATAATGCATTAAAGTCCCCAAAAAATAGGAAAGTCGGTGGTCCTGATGGGATTAACATAGAATTAATGAATATGGAAGTATGTTACTGAAATTTCGACTGCTTCACCTAATGAATGAATGCTGGCAAAGATGTACAATACCAGATGAATGGTTAGATTCGTTAATTATTCCATGTTTTAAAAAAGGAGATCGGAGTAAATGTCACAACTATAGGGGTATTTGCCTACTTAACTCATGCTACAAATTATATGCAAAAATTGTGAATAACAGAATAGCTCCAATTGCATACTGCACTCTTCCTCAGGAACAACAGGGGTTTAGAAAAGAGTCGTTCAACAATAGATGACATATTTACATTAAAACAAATAATTGAGAAACGAGTTGAGTTTAATAGAGAAACACATTTAGCCTTCGTGGATATTGAAAAGGCTTTTGATAATGTCAACAGATGTAAATTATGGAGCATTATGAAAGAAGAAGGGTATCCAAGTCATCTTGTACAAGTGGTGAAAAGTATATCTGATAACACTAATATCGCAGTAAAATACAATGGGTATGTTTCTGGAAAGAGAATTATAAATAAAGGAGTAAGGCAGGGAGACAGTCTTTCGCCAACAATCTTTAACATATATCTGGGATATATAATTAAAAGGTGGAAGAACATGGTGCCCTCAGGAATCCACCTGGGCAAAAATACATTTTTAAATACTCTTTCATATGCTGACGATCAGGTAATCCTGCAGGAAAACGAAGATAATTTGCAAATTTCTATTTACCAACTGGAGCTAATTTTAAAGGAGTACTATCTGATAGTATCAGTTAATAAAACCAAAGTAATGGCTTTTAAAGGAAAAGAATCGATAAAGACAAAGATTGTGCTTCAAAATATGGTTTTAGAACAAGTGACACGTTTTAACTACCTTGGGTGTGAAATTACATATGGAAGAGATAGGGATATCACCAGCAAGATCCATAACTTTCAAGCAATATGTGGAACCATAAATAGAACATTTAAAAAGAAAGCACGAAAAGAAACCCTGGAGAATTTTATGATATAATGGCCCTCCCAGTTTTACTGTATGAATGTGAAACTTGGGTTCAAAAACAAGAAGATTGTAGGAGGCTTGAATCAGCAGAAATGAGATTTCTGAGAGGAGTAAAGGGCTGTACATTAAGAGACCAAATAAAAAGTGAAAAAATAAGAGAGGAACTAGGGCGGAAAGAAACAATACATGACAAAATTAAGAAGAACAGACAGCAGTGGATGACACACATTGGAAATATGCCACAAGACAGACTTCCAGTGCAAGCTCAAAATCATAAGCTGCGAGGAAAAAGAAACATTGGGAGGCCAAGAATGAGATGGAAAGCGGCTGGAACAGGCAAAATGCCTAATCCGTAAAGGAAGATGATGATGATGATGATGATGATGATGATGATGATGATGATGATGATGATGATGATTAGTAGTAGTAGTAGTAGTAGTATTAATATTAGTATTATTGAATGTTGCATTAGTGCAACATTGGGCCATAATGGGTTAATGCACGCTTAATCTTGACATTTGATCCAGATTAAGCGTGCGTAAATTTTATTTCTCAAGCGGAAGATAATTTATTCCAAGTGGGTTATCGACCATTTTGTTTTATAATAAATAATAATAATAATAATAAATTCTATGTTTACTACATTAATGACTATCTTTTCCAAATGCCAACGATTTTGGGACATATTATACTAAATAAAATATTTATAAATTAATTTTAAACTGTATATTTAAACATCATATATCCTGGAGTATATAAAAATGTATCTTAGGGTGTATTTTAAGTGAGTGATTCAGGGTACCTGGTATTGCAGTGATTTTTTAAAATTAATGTATGTAATGCTATAGAGTACGCTCTACTTTAGTGAAATATATTGCACATTTTAGTTAGCAGCATATGTTCATGATTTCAGTAAGTGCAGGTAATACACCATTAAAAAGTTGCCTTTTAAAAAAGTTGTTTTAATTTGACATAAACACAGTACGGACGTTATTATTAATTTTGTTCTAATAATATATTTCTATTTAATTTTATTATTATATTATTTTATTTCTATTTCATGCTATATGCTGACAAGCTTGTGTCTGCATTTAAGATTCACAATTCTATTAAATTCATACAGTCAGTCGAAAACTTATTATTTATTCTATTATAATTACTGATTTCATGGCTTCGTGTGTCACGGTCACGGTGTCATGTGTCATGTGTCATGGACACAGAATTTCACAAACAAGTGAGGAGACATGTTCTTGGGAACAGCAATTAATGTAAACAAAAGTAACAAAGCTTGGGTAAAAGTTTGTACACTTTCGAATTTTCTGACATTCGGAAATAATCAAAACATTGTCTTCTCGCAGCGTACTAAAGAGAGTGCAGTAATTACAAAGAGAGCCTTTGAGAATTAATAGGCTGCACCCAATCGTTCCCAGACGCTTTCTTTGTACTTTTCATCGCCACATAATCTATAACAGCTGTTTCGACGGCGTCAACGTTGAGTACCCAGTACACGCACGGTAAAAACGGCCGTCTGTGCGGGCACGCGTCGACGTTGCTGATGTCATCGTCATTCTTGAACTTCTACACGCTCCCCCTCCTTGCGCTCTTCCCCCTCCTTGCGCTCTTCCCCCTCCTTGCGCTCTTCCCCCTCCTTGCGCTCTTCCCCCTCCTTGCGCTCTTCCCCCTCCTTGCGCTCTTCCCCCTCCTTGCGCTCTTCCCCCTCCTTGCGCTCTTCCCCCTCCTTGCGCTCTTCCCCCTCCTTGCGCTCTTC
Source organism: Acheta domesticus (assembly GCA_031308135.1). Taxonomy (NCBI): domain Eukaryota; kingdom Metazoa; phylum Arthropoda; class Insecta; order Orthoptera; family Gryllidae; genus Acheta; species Acheta domesticus. The sequence goes on from JAHLJT010004567.1 coordinate 176,523,125, forward strand.
CCCCTCTTTGCGCTCTTCCCCCTCCTTGCGCTCTTCCCCCTCCTTGCGCTCTTCCCCCTCCTTGCGCTCTTCCCCCTCCTTGCGATCTTCCCCCTCCTTGCGCTCTTCCCCCTCCTTGCGCTCTTCCCCCTGCTAGCGCTCTTCCCCCTGCTAGCGCTCTTCCCCCTGCTAGCGCTCTTTTCCCCTCCTCGAGCTCTTCCCCCTCCTTACTCTCTTCCCCCTCACTCTCTACCCCCTCACTCTCTTCCTCCTTACTCTCTTCCTCCTTACTCTTCCCCTCCTCGCGCTGTTCCCTCCTCCATTCGCTCTTCCCCTCCTAGCGCTCTCCCCCTCCTAGCGCTCTCCCCCTCCTAGCGCTCTCCCCCTCCTAGCGCTCTCCCCCTCCTAGCGCTCTCCCCCTCCTAGCGCTCTCCCCCTCCTAGCGCTCTCCCCCTCCTAGCGCTCTCCCCCTCCTAGCGCTCTCCCCCTCCTAGCGCTCTCCCCCTCCTAGCGCTCTCCCCCTCCTAGCGCTCTCCCCCTCCTAGCGCTCTCCCCCTCCTAGCGCTCTCCCCCTCCTAGCGCTCTCCCCCTCCTAGCGCTCTCCCCCTCCTAGCGCTCTCCCCCTCCTAGTGCTCTTCCCCCTCCTAGCGCTCTTCCCCCTCCTTACACTCTTCCCCTCCTCGCGCGGGTTCCTCCTCCATTCGCTCTTCCCCCTCCTAGCTCTCTTCCCCCCTCCTCGCGCTCTTTCTTCCCCCCTATTTGTGCTCCTCTCCCGTCTTCACGCCATTCCCCTCTGTTGCGCTCTCCTTCCTCCTCGTGCTCTTCCCTCCCACTCGCGCTGTCCCGCACTATTTTGATTTAATTTTGTTATTATTGGCTCAGCTGACAAGCCCAAAGATGTTGGTTTGTTGCTCATAATGGGATGAATAATTTCCTATCCCCCATTGTGTTTCCTATGAAAAGGCAGCAGTAAAAGAAGTTATCTCCAACAAAATTGAACTATGTTACTAAGGTTCATTCTTTTCTTTACTCTCCGTGAAAACAAACTCAGTGTGTCCTGCCTTCTAATTCGTTATTAGCTGTACCTTTAATGACACAATCTTGCTAAATTCAACGGTAGATTAGAGCATGAAGTCTTGTATATTATACTTCTCACTAGTACATCCAAAATCCACTGCTTAATTAGGTCTTTCATAAACAACAACCAACACCAGTCAATTCAGTGTTCAATTCTTCACTGACCACACAGTTGTCAGAGTTTTTCTGAGTGTTTCAAAAGCATGCAGAACCACTTTCTTTTCCCACTTCTCAGTGTTTATCCCTGGAGCTGTTTTAAACCTGATGTTGCAAGTATTGCTTCACTTTATAATTGTCGATGGTGTTACAAAAATCCTTGGGGTACAATTACCAATATGTATATCAATTGGAAACCCTATCACAGGTACTGCTCAAGTACTCGAAGGCACAGTGCCAATATGTCTCTGGTCTATCAAATTAATGTTATCTCCAAGAGGTCCAGTGATGCAAATTGTCTTCAGAGTGTCATTCTGGGTGTTTGATTTCTTTCAAGGCAGAAGAGAACATTATTTCGACTTTTATGTTATACAGTTGAGAAACACTCATTTTTTAAGTTTTTTAGTTTTGCTCCCCAAGTCCTTTACAAAGTGTTTGACATCAGATCAGAAGGTTCAATGATCACATGCTTTTGTATCTCATGTGGAGTGAAGTTACGGCAAACAAAGATTACTGAAATTTTTCTTCAATTTGCTTCTAGTGAGGGTGGTTTCCTTGACAGGAGTGAGGAAAGGCCACCCTATTCTGGTATGTTGACAAGACGAACGCTGAGTTACGCTGATGAAGAGCCTGATACGGATAGAAGTGTTAGTACAGGTGTTCTAGAAGTACCACCATATACTGAATCTCAGGTATGTGTAAAGAAATCAACCCATAATTCAGGGACATCTTGAATTTATTATCTTGTATCTTTGTCTTGTGTAGCATAGCCATGCTTTAGTTTTATACTAGTTAAGAATCTTTTTGTATTACTCCTGTACTGGTATTGTGGCTTTTGGCCACTGACACACTATCCTCTGTTGCTTATTTTTTTTAACCAATTTCTTATAGCATGCATAGCCACAGGTGGTGTGTGTTGTTGTTGGTGGTGTTTATATATATATATATATATATATATATATATATATATATATATATAATTGGTAGAGAAAAAATCGTTAGTATGAACTTCCATTCCATTCACCTTGCCCCAATTGTTCAAGGGTAGTAAATCAGATTATAGACTATTTACATCTCAAGCGTCTTGGAAAAGGTCTTTGTGGACTTGGCAAAGAACTTCATGGAATCTAACCGTTACAAACAAGTGATTCATAAGCTTTTTGAAAAGTAAAAGGCCAAGATGGGAAACCTGTAAATTACCTGTCTTGACCTGGGACTGTTTGTGTTGTTCTATCCATTGTTAGGATTTGCATGTAATTACATTTTTGTTTGTTCATCTCACTTTTGTCATTTGCTTATGAATGATACTTTTTGAAATAATTTGAAACGTATCTGAAGGTGTTAACTTTTAGTGCTAAAGTGGTGAATTCTAGGGTCCTTCTAGCAGCCTTGTTCCCATGCGACTATTGTGCTGTGGAGTACTCCTTCCCATATCTGACAAGACCGACCTTCAGAGAAAGAAGGTCATAAAGGACTCCTCACGCTTGTTAATGTTTTAATGCCTTTTGTCTATTTTAATGCATCCAATTTTCTCTTATTTTTTTATATTGATGTCTGCTTAAGGATTCATGCTCACAAGGCATGTAAATCATTTCAAAAATCTTTGTAAAGACGACTGAATAAATAGTAGTGTCTGTATTGATTGTCTTTCATATCTGTGGTTACAACTAAAATTAAAAACTTACTTTCACTTATACAATGTTTAGGGCATTTTATTTAACGATTTTGTTTTAAAGTTCATACTGAAACTTCAGTTATTTAACCGTTTGATTAATGTGCTAATGAATTTGATATGTCATTAAAGCATATAATGTTTGTTTAATGCATTGCTTTCATGATTTTAATCTTTTTATTCAATTTTTTTTTTTTTTTACTTATATTGTATACTCATATTCAGGCATATGTTTGTTTCGTTCTTTACTTATTTATTACAAGGACATACTTTTAACATCTCTAACAGGACTTCTACAAATAATTATTGAAAGTAAATTCATCACACAGGTCACATGCTATGATGTAAATAATGGAAATACAAAATAGCTAATTACTAGAAGAATATAAAATATTATTACATATAAATCCCAACCCAGATCTAGTTTGAGTATACGATACTTTACACATAAACTTGGTGTTCATGTTTAAATTTCATATTTATTTACATTTAAAACTTTCAATCAACTTTGTTAATATTTAACACACACAGACTTGCTCAAGATTTAATTATATTAACATAAAATTTTGTACTTTCGTTATGTATTCTTGACTGTATGTTGATTCACTTAGGCAATCTGTGTATCATGTATCTTAATTGCCTACTTTTAACATTTTTACTTGTGTTTGTTATAAGATTTACATTGTCTTATTACAAAGGTTGATGTGAAGTATTGATAAAGTTTTACCTCGTACACTTATTGGTTGTGTATCTTTTTACTTAATACCAGAAGAATTACAATAGTATCAGAATGATGTCTAAAAATTTGGTAATTAAAATAATGGATATAATAAGATGATGTACTTATAACTTCTTCCTCTTCTCCTTCCTTCCTTTTTTCTTTCTTTTTCTTTTTTTCTTTCTTTTTTTCTTTCTTTCTTTCTTTCTTTCTTTCTTTCTTTCTTTCTTTCTTTCTTTCTTTCTTTCTTTCTTTCTTTCTTTCTTTCTTTCTTTCTTTCTTTCTTCTTCTTCTTCTTCTTCTTCTTCTTCTTTTCTTTTCTTTCAAATTGCAAAATGTGACTTTTCCAGTTTTGAAACTTCAGCTAATATTGCTTATGTTAATTTTTACTTCAGTGTATGTTCTGCAACTAATTGTATAACTTTGCATCTTTTCAGCTGACTGAGGAAGGTCTCGTGTCCATCAGGATAACTCCTGATGATCAGGGACGCTTTGGTTTTAATGTTAAGGGTGGTGCTGATCTTAATTTACCTATTCTAGTGTCAAGAGTGGCACCAAATACTCCCGCTGATCATTGCTACCCTAAACTACACGAGGGAGATCAAGTAAGAGAGATTGTTTTAATAATCTTCTTGACATTTGATTTGAATGTAATGGAAAAAGTAAATCTAAAAAAAATTTAATAATTAAATAGTTAAATAATTTTTGTAGGTTTTATTTATTAATGGTGTCGACATAAGTGGATTGCTTCATGAACAAGTAGTCAATCTAATAAGAGCTTCAAGAGATTCTGCTTCTCGTGAATTAATACTTACAGTTCGCCCAAATGGTGAGTTTTTCAATTTACTTCATTGTGTGTCAATGTTTTTAAGGCATTTTTTTCTTTTTCTTTTTTTCCAGTTATATTAGCAAAGAATTTATAAAAATACATAATATTTGTTTGTGGTTTTTCATTTTTATTTCTTCCTTTTAAATACATTGTAACACTTGGTACAAATCATGTTGAAAAGCTCAGGAGAATATTTGTGTGAAAATTCTTTAAATAGATATTAACAGTCAGACCGTAAATACAAATTTCAAAGAGCCTCTGTGATTTACTTTTATCCCTCTTAAATTAAACTCACAATACACAACAAAGCAGATTGCAGAAAGAGAGTGTGTGGACCAATCTTCGTGCACAATTTATTGCCAATAGAATCGTAAATGCCTGGAACGCCTTACCACAAAGTCATGTGTCTGTGAGAAACATAATGGCGTTCAAGAGGAAACTGGATCAAGCCAACCAAGAAATTGAAGTGTCCTGATAACCTCTAAGTGACCTTATAAAGAGATAAACTATAAATTATGATATATGGTGTGAAGTGCTGTGTAATTGTAGATGTATGCATATCAGCTTTGCTGCTGCCGCCGTATAATAAATAAATAAATTAGTAAATTTTAATCAAAGAATTGCATCAAATTAATATTTCTAAGAAGAAAGCTATAAACTGTGCTTTTCTTGTATTTTAGCTGTGTAAATAAATTAATTACATGTGAACATTCTGTACTCTGGAGTGACAGAAATATTAGGAAGTTCAACAGCTGCAGAAAAAGTTAGCCAAGGGTTGTGAAACAAATGCCAGTAATTTCCGCATGTCTCCCCTCATCTCACTCCCCAATTTGGTTTGGCGTCAATGAGTCAAAAACTGCTCCCATGATGGAACAGACCATTCCAGTATTTATTTGGTATGGGGTTGTCTGTGAATTATCTAACACAAATTTGAAGTATTTTTGTAACCTCCCATGCTGCAAGCTTAATACCCCACCAATTAATTACTCTTGCGCACACAGCCCAATTCATGATGGGTAAACACCCATGTCATGAACTGACAACTTTACTTTCGATAATGGCTGAATTTAATTTTGTGGCATTGGGTGAATAAAGAAGAAATTGTGAGAGACAGGAAATTCATTGTTAGGCCATCCCCTGTTTTACTACAAAAAATGCAATCCCTTGAACACTGACAATGACTGAGGGGTGCCAAAAATTGAAAATATTTTAATCTGCCTTCTGAACTAAACTGCTCAATGAGAACATATCATTCATTTTCTTGTCACTTCTATTCATTCTTTTGGATTAAATGTGAACTCACCTGAATGATTGAAACATATTGAGAGGTTTGCCGGGGCATTTCACGAAAGGGATATTAAATCAATGCGGTTGCTGATGCTGCTGCACTGTCCTGTGCCTTCTGGTTTGAAGACTGTTGAGTTGCCTGACACTGTACCATGATCAGCTGATACCTGCTTTTCCTATGATGCCGTTTTTATGTATTTATTTCAATGTTAATTATTCATCAAATATGATTAATGTGAGTTCACAAGACCTATCTGTTAATTTAAAAAAAGTAGTGTGTTCCGTATAGAAAATCAAAGTTAGACCAGTATCTTTAAAATGCTATCAAAAAGCTAGTGGGTTGTTCTAAACCCTTTTATGAAAATTCTGTCTCCATAGCAGGAATCGTTTAGAGAATATTCAAGGTGGACGTTTTTAGTAATTAACCCTGGATATTCAGACATAACTTCTTGTGCATAAAGCATAATACAATTGCAAATTCTTTCTAAAATAAATTGACTTATTTTTGTCGTGCAGTGTATGAAGCTCAAGAGGAAGAAGAGCCTCCGTATCAATATGTTCCTGATGTACCTCATTTAGCTGGTGCAGCTGTGGATAGGGCTGATGCACTGGCACAGTCTATGCTACTGTTAGCTGATGGACTGGAGAGTGGTGCTCTTGTCACTCAATTTGAACAGTTGTATCGCAAGAAACCTGGTTTAGTCACTAATGAAGCGAAGAAAAATGACAATGCTAACAAAAACCGTTATCGGGATATATCTCCTTGTGAGTTTCTTCTCTCTTAGTTGCACGTTTTTTTGTTGTTGTTTTTTTTTTTTCTTTGTAAAGTAACATCTTACTTAATCTTGTTTCTGCTAGAAATAATGGGATGAGAGCCTACCACTTATTATTTTTCAGTCACTTTATAAATTGGTTATTATGTAGTAATTTCTAAAATAAATTATAAGTCTTTCATTTACATATGCTTTGTAGTTCATTCTGTGATATCCTTGTTTATTTATATATTTGCAGGATGTTTGCATGTTGTACAGAAATGAAGGACTGACTTTCACCTCAGTGTCATAAAGTTGCAATTATTATTTATTGCTTTCTATAATTCATGTTAGATTCATTGGAAAAGATAATTAAATGAATGGTTCAGGAAGGACTTAATGTAGAAGATTCCTTTGATAAAATTAATCTCTGCGTCTCTTTCATCTACAGAACGATTAGTTTCTTGTGGTGTGTTACTTGCATGTTTCAACAGTCATTGCTTTGTCGTCAGTGTGTACAAAGCTATAATTAATTGGGATATTTTAATGCTGAACTTGGGTAATAGGAAAATTTTTTTAATAATTCACATTGACCTATTCCCTAAATTTGATTTTCTTGATTGACCAAGCATTGAAAAATAGAAATTTACAAAACTTTGAAGTTTTGCACGAAGAATACATTGAATTTTCATCATTGTGTATTTCTGAAAATCATCTTTTCTTTTTATAGATGATACCACAAGAGTTATTTTGATGAGTGGTACATCTGGGGATTATATTAATGCAAATTATGTTAACATGGAAATTAGTGGATCAGGAATTATTAACAGATACATAGCCACGCAAGGTATTATTGTAATTACAATGAAATTATCTTGTTCATACAATGCGGTTTGTCCTTGAGAACTTACTAGTTGTATTCTCAGGTCCTTTACCTAATACTGTTGCTGACTTCTGGCAAATGGTTGTGGAGGCTCAGAGCACTCTTGTGGTGATGGTTACACCTATTTTAGAGCGGGGTCGCATAAAATGCCACAAGTACTGGCCATCTCTTTCTCATACTATGGAATTGGCTCATCTGCATCTGACTTGTACGAAAGAGGAAGAGGAACCTTCTGGCAGTCTTGTTTTTAGAGAATTTCGGCTCACAAATTTAGAGGTAGTATATGTACATATCTTTCTAGTAATAGTTGTGCATGAGAGAAAGATTTCATTTGAATTTGAACAGTGTTGGTAATGGATTTAGATAGATTGAAGACACAAAATTTTCTAAGACTTCAACAGTGTTTGCAAATATGGTTTTCATACACTATGAATTTGTTGACTGCTATGAATAATTTTCTTCATTGTGTTTCAATTTCTGCATTTTATTTTGGCCACAAAGAAACAGATGTATACATTACAGAGATTGATTTGGATTAAATGTGTTTAATTCTGCATGTGGATTTCTGTATTTTTGATGTACAATCCAGTTTTGAACGTATTGGGAATATTGAGTTGCCAATTGCCAACCATGAAGCTAAACCTGCAGAAAAGGTAGATTGGTATCTTTTTTTTCTTGTAAAAGTGTAATACATTTTTTTACTAATTTGTATCTTTAATGTGCTAATTCATTACCAACACATAAAATGTGCTGCTGGTTTCCGTGGAATAAATTCCACTGATAAAATTATTGAAAATTTTGTTATTTATTTTATAAAATTTAATTTTTTTAGTGGTAAAGTCCAGCGTATTGATTAAAATATAATTTCTAGTATGTTATAATTCCCATCTTTTTTACTTTCTCATTGGTATGATTTTGAATTTTAGAACAACACAAAACGGAGATGGCACTTAAGCCACTGCTAACATAATTACTCCTTAAACATGTTTTTCTTAGTAAAACATGTACTTTCTTCTATACACACCTGTGAGCAGCAGTTTCTATCACGAACTTTGCAAAATCAACTGTACCAAATTGGCTGGATTTATTTTTTGTGCTGCTGGCATGTTATTGAAGATGTGTAGAGGATGACAAATATTCCATCTCTATTAATAATCAGTAATGAGTTTCACATTCATAATCACTTTTTGTAAAAATTCCAATGTTCCCATATTGCTGTATTTGCCCAGAAATACATTCTAATCTTATTTTAGTATTAGTTGATGCAGAGAAAATTTGCACAATTGGAGCAACTGAGCGGATGTGAAACTAGTTCAAAAGGGAGGTGGAGGAAGTGGTCATCTGTACTCTGGAAGAGCTAAAAGTACAGAAAATGTTCAAAATATATATGAGCTTGCCAAACCTAAAAAAAATGGAAATATTTTAGCAGAAAATTATGGAAAAAATTCCAACATATTGCTAAATTCATATAGTATTAGTTATTATATATATATAAAATACTCCTTTATATTGCAATTAATTCTGGGGTTGGACATTGACATACACAAACATCCCTGCTCCCCCCTTAGTGATCCCTGGTTACTGGAATGGCATTGAAATGTGATTGTAAGTATAAGAAGAGGTGCCAGGCTTAAAATTTGAAAGTACAATAGAACTTCAATTATACATTTTTCAGGGGACTAAGGAGGAAAAATGTACAAGTCAGGAAAATGCAGAACTGAAATTGAGTATTACAAGCAAAACAAAAATTCAGTCTTTTTACATTGGTGTGCTCCTGTAATGGAACTGCTACCAAAGTTACTTTTGTTTATTTAGTCAAAGAACAGTAAAATATTTATGTGATGTATGGGGGAAAAGTATCAACTGTGCATGTTTTCTTGAGCTCCAGAATCTCTTCCCAACAATTTAACTATAAATAGTTGAATGATGAACCAAAGTTTCCAAAAAAGCGAAGTTAGCTACTTTTGAAAATGTTTTTGCTCCCCAGACTTACGTGCAGCGGTAAACAAACTGCAGATTTTTTTGTTGTTTTTTGTATTGCTAACAAAATAGTAACACACTTCACACTTGTGTCACTATTGGCAAAAGGTAAGCTCAACAGAACATGCACATGGTGAAACTATATATATGTCCAGAGGCAAAACAAGGGGCCATCTCAGCATTTGCTAAATGAATCAGGGAAAATCAACAAAAACCTGATTGAGACCGGAAGATGAAGGATGTTACTTGTTACTTAGAAGATACGCGGGCCAGACATAGGCATGCCCAGTGGAAAACATAGCACTGATATTCGCTTTTTATACAGCCAGTCCTTTAGACATGTCACATGAGCATTGTGTTGATGTGCTTCACCTAACACAGATGTTGTTATAAATCTCTGATTCCCTCGAATGTCAATACGCGGAATTTTTATTGTGCAATGATGGATAACACTGGATAACACTAGCGCCCCAACTTTTTCATGCTCTAGTTTTGTCCAAAATTCTAAAATGGAAAGTTGAAACCGGTTGAAGTGCCCTGCGTGGTGATGAAATTAAACAACATGAATGTTGAATTCATTACAAAAATTTGGTAGGCTCCTCTACGATAGCATAGATGTTCTTGCTTATTGGTCACTTATATCGTTATAATTGGGGCGTTATAGGGTTGTATCATAAACTTCACGTGAGTGTATTAATATCCATTATATCAAGTTTCATAAGGTACTTTTTCTATGACTATGGTAACTTTTATAAGTTAAACTTTTACATTGAATTCTTTTGTGGCGGCGATGGTGTAAGAGTTAGCGTACTGGACTCTTATACCCAAGTTCGCAGGTTCAAACCCGATCGAAGCCGTGGATTTTTAGGGACGAAAAAATTCTTCGTATGCCTTCCTTTGGGGGGGGGGAGTAAAACCGGCTGTCCCATGTTAGTAGATTTTCTGCATGTAAAAAATCCTCAAGCCTAAATGACGCCTCTGAGCAAAATTCAAAAAAATTGCCTGTTTCATTGCCCATGGAATACCTTCTTTCTCCGCTAGTTGGTGAAAGGAGCGTAGCGAAATTTGCATGGTCAGACGGAAGAGCAAGCCACATGGCCTGAGTCTCGCCACATAAAATAAGGAAATTCAATTCAATTCAATTCAATTTTGTTAAAATTGAATTGAATCCAATTTGTTTAAAGTAGTATTCTGTGCAAAAAATACTAATAATGGAAGAAATTAAAGTTGACAAGCATAATATAATATTAAACACAATTTTAATGTACACAATGAAACGTGACCTTTACTGGAATGATTCTGAATGTTTTAACAAGTGTCAATATTAGGTTTGTAAACTTCTGTGATTGGTCCAGAACCTGTTTCATTAGGTCATGTATATCGTAATGAGTATAATTATGCAAAGGGTTGCAACCATTAAATGGCAGACTTATTCAATGAGGATAGAAAAACATTAAATGATGCATTTCTGAAATTATTTAGCTTGGGACATATAGGAATTTATTTGGGACTTGTGTTGCTGTGTTTCGTTGTAAACATATAAATGTGAACAAGCTTACTTGTCAAAAAAGTTATGTATGTAGAATTTCATGTGGAAATTTTGTAGTAAAATTAGGAGTTGCTTAGCTGTGGGCTTTATAAATTTGTTTTTGTTATAAGCAGACAATGTTTTTAAGATTTAAGGGGAGATTTATTGATAGTGAAAAGTTATTTCAGTTATTACAAAATGACTTGATCAATTAAAATATCTCTTCTTAAGACATATAGCTAAGGTGTGGAGTAAAATAGGAATTACCCCGAAATAAATATATTTTTAGAGAGCATGAGGACAGACAAAAATTGGAAGAAAATTAGTATATTGTAAAAACTCCTTTTTTAATTTTTTTTATTTTTATTAAAGGTCATATCAATTTCTAGGTCATTAGTGATGTCTATTGTATTTTAATGTTATTGTATTTATGAGGATGAAACGATATGGTGATGATAGGTGAAAGGATGCGAGGCAGGACTTGAACCTGTAACCCTTCGGTTAATATGCACATTTCCTACAATTTGTAAACATTATTGTATTTGTGAGTAAAAGTGCTTCAAATGACTTCTATGTTTTTCAAAATCACAAAATTAGTTTTCTATTTCCTTTGGTCTCTGTTAGCATTTCGGACTTCACACATACTCTTGCCAGCTGCCATCTATCGCCATCCAAATTCCTTTTTTTTAACATTTTCTTAATTTTTTGGTTTCTTAATAGTAGATTGTAAATATTATTTTAAGAATATTAAAGAACAGTGAAACCTCATCCTAAATGGCAATTTTTTTTTGAAAAGTTTAGAGCCGTTTTTAGGAGAAGGACGTTTCATTGCTACTGTAAATGCGAAATTTGCAGCTCTTTTTCACAGGAATCTTTTGTGTTTTCAAAGAACTTTATTTGAATTTATTTAAAGCACTTTAACTCACAAAAACAATAGTGTTTACAAATTGTAGGAAAAGTGTATATTACCAGTGTGAGAAATCTTTTTAAAAAAATTACATTAGTGTAATTTTTGAGAAAAGAAAAAAATACCCAAAAATGAACTTTACATCATATTAAAGAGTGGAATTAGCTCTGTTGGTTCGAAAAGTTTGAAGAAAACATTTGGTGCCAGTTATGAGAAAATGGCGTTTGAGCATTTCTGAAAATGTGGAATTTTGAACTAGTTTTCACAGAAAACGGTTGAGTTCTCGAGAAACTTTACTTGACATTATTTGAAGCACGTGTACTCATAAATATTATAATCTAAAAACTCGCCACTAATGTATTAACAATGTAAGGTACAAGTCAAAAAAATTGTATTTTTGTAATTTTTGAAAGAAAAAAAAGCAACAATAAAAGAATAGAACACTATGGCATGTATGTCATCTCACAAAGTACAGGAGTTTCTTCAATTTGGAAAATATTGTACATATACTTTAGGTGCTAGTGTTGTGCACATACACCAGATGGATGGATGTTTTGCTTCTGCTTTTTCCATACGAAGGTTGCACAAAACGGATTCTGGCTACCACGTGTTAGGGGATTTTTTTCTTAATTTGGCAACTGGATTTATCTGCTTTATCCTTATCACAACCCGGCAATGAATATTTTTCTGCCGAAAATTCACGGTTTTTTCACGCAGCATTACATAACTTTTTCCATGGTGGCCACCAGTCAGTAAAAGTCAGGAAATCTGGAAAAAGTCAGGGAATTTACTTGTGCCTGGAAAAGTCATGGACTTGTCGGGAAATTTCATCAATTGTCAGGGAAAACGTTTTCAGTCGTGATCAAAAAATTATAATATTGTTATATAAAATACATTTTTTCTTATTATTTTATGTTATATATAATATACATTATGATGACATTATGTTTTTTTAGCAAAATTTATTTGGCGGAGTTCTGTTTTATCACATAGTTTGGTTTTATCTAAGAATTACCAATTTCAGCTATACACGTTTTTTTTTTGTGTGGCGCTGTAAACATCAAAAGTTCGGCATTATCTACATTTTTGTAATTGGCATTTAAACTTAACCTAACTTCATTCCACAAGTACGGTAGGCCTAAACATCATCAAAAGAGATCATGGCAGTAAGGAAGTGTGTTTATAATAAATTATGGGAGGAAACCTTTTCTTGGATAGAAGAAGCACCTAAAGATAAACATAGTTTTAAGTGCAAATTGTGTAAAAAAAACAAATGAGCTTAAGTAACATGGGGAAAAGAGCAGTTACTAGTCACGAGGATGCAGTCAATCAAGACATTAGTATCAATACAAAAAACTGTCTCTTGTAAGACCTTTTTTCACAATACCACGGAAGCACACCAAACCCCACTGAATCGTCTATGGAAACTTCTAATTCTGTGCAACCGTCTACTTCTTCTCAATCGGATACTTCAGCAACCAAACTGCAAGTAGCACTTCCACTTGCACAATGTATGGGAGCAATGAAGCTACTCGTCTTATGTCAACTTCAAAAAAACAGGAGTCTATGAACATATTTTTGAAAAAAGAAACTATGACTAAGGCAGAAATTTTATGGGTACAGCGCACTGTCTGTGGTCATAATTCCGTCCACTCTGCAGCAAACGATGTCAGCCTTTTTCCAAAAATGTTTCCCGATAGTGAGATTGCAAAGGCTATGGAGCTTCAACGTACTAAACTATCTTACACAGCTGTTTTTGGATTAGCGCCTTATTTTAAAGATCAGGTGGAAAATATGGCAACTTTAAGTAATTTTATTGTTTTTGGCTTTGATGAAAGCCTTAATAAAATTACACAAAGAGAGCAAATGGATATTGTTATTAAAATGTGGGATAACGATATTAATCAGGTTGTTGTCAGCTATTGGGATTCAACGTTTTTAGGACACGACATCTGTTGATTTGCTAAATGCTTTTAAAAGTAAAGTACCCTTTCACTTACTCAAAAAGACCATTCAGATTTCCATGGATGGACCAAACGTTAATTTGAAGTTCCTGAAATTATTGAAAGAGGATTTGAAAGAGTCAGTAGGAGATGGTGGAATTCTGTTAGATCTGGGAAGCTGCGGTCTTCATTCATTACACTGTGCCTTTAAAGTTGGTATCAGTTGTACTAGTTGGGATATTATTCCATTTTTCAGGGCACTGTACAATTTATTTAAGAATGTCCCTGCAAGAAGAGCTGACTTCATTCGTATCACCGGATCTGATAGTTTTCCTCTCAAATTCTGTGCTATTAGGTGGCTGGAAAACGGAACCGTTGCTAAGAGAGCACTCACCATTTTATCACAAGTGAAAACATATATTGAACATATCACTGCTCAAAAGAAGGAATCTTCTTGTGCTAGTTTTAAAATTGTGAAGGAAACTCTAAATGATCCTCTGCTTGGTCCGAAAATTGCTTTTTTTTAAACTATTGCTGCATCAATTGAACCTTTTTTACGCGAATTCCAGTCCGATCAACCTTTGGCTCCATTTTTATACAGCTCGTTGACAAATGTTATGAAGGATTTAATGTACAAATTTGTAAAATCTAATATTGTAGACAGTAAATCTGTGGAAAACATTGACTTACAAGAAGAAGGGAATTTGCTGAGCGTTAAGGATATTCAAATTGGATATGCAACTAAGAGCGCAATGACCAACGCTAAAAAAATTTCTGACAAAGATAAATTACTTTTTAAATGAGATTGTTTAAAACGTCTTCAAAAGCTGATCCTAAAATTGCAAACACACACACAATCGCCTCTAAACTTTAAATTAACCAAAGATATTTCATGTTTTGATCCTGTGAATATTGCATCTTCTCCAAGTAAATGTTTTGCAAATTTAGACTTAGTGTTGAAAATTGTGGTTGCCAACAACTGGATAACTGGTACAAATGCGGATATTATAAATATGCAGTTTCGAAAATTATGCAAACTTGATGCCATGCAAGAAAGGTGCCAGGTTTATCGTAGATCAGATGCGCGACTTGATGACTTTTGGATGAGCACCTTGAATGATCTAGGAGAAGACAAAATGAATGAGCTATGAGATTTGATAAAAATGATACTAGTTTTGTCTCATGGAAATGCATCACTGGAACGTGGATTTTCCGTAAATCGAGAATGCCTCATGGAAAATTTAAAAGAAGAATCGCTGATTGCTCAGAGACTCATATGTGATTTTATTCAAAATATTGGAGGTATTGAGGTTGTTGAAGTTACGAAACCAATGATTTTAGCTGCAAAAAACGCTTCTGCATGATATAAAGAGGCACTAAAAGATCAACGTAACAAAAAAACTGAGGAAGAAGAGCAACGTTCTGCAAAAAAAAAGAGGGAGGGAGAGAGAGAGGGAGGGAGAGAGAGAGAGAGAGAGAAAGAGAGAAAGAAAGAAAGAAAGAAAAACCGAAATTAAGAAAGATTTAGAAAACAAAAAAAGAGGAAATTGGAAAATCGAAGAAGAAGAGAGTAAACTGCACTTATAAGTTATTTATTATATATACCTTTGATTGAATACAATTATTGTATAGAAGTCTTTGTTTTATATTTAAAATATGTTTTGTAAATTATAAATATTTAAGTATGTGTGTGCCTGTTGATAAAATATTGTATTTTGTAACAAAGAACATCTTGATTAAAAATGTTCAATTCCAGAATCTAATTACTTCACAAATTAATTAAATAAAGTAAGTTTATATTTAAAAACGTCTAAATCTTTAATATTTACATATTCATATTTTCATAGAATTAATTATTTATGTTAAAAACAAATAAAGGTAATATAAATTAGACAGCAGATTTATTATACATATATATAATGTATAAATTTATTTGAAAATATGTCAGGGAAAAGATATAATTTTGTCGGGGAAAGTCAGGGAAATGTCAGGGAATTTCAAATTTTAATTTTGGTGGCCACCATGTTCTCTGTACTACGTATATTACTCCATATATATGTACGTATACAGGAAAGTTAAAATAGAATAATCAGGTGTATATGTGATGGACTAATTCCATATGAAAATGTGTACCAGCATAATTTTCTTCCTATAAGCTTTTTAAAGAAGGGTGCTTAGAGATATTAATTATAGGTGAAAATATTGGAAGTGGCTTTTAGTATATGGGATGAATGAATACCATTAGCTTATGATATTTCCTTAACTTTACGTAATGAATCCTTGTTGTGCAGACGGAGGAGGAGCGACATATAACCCACATGCAGTATTTGGCATGGCCAGATCATGGAGTTCCAGAAGATTCTGCCCAGTTCCTTGATTTTACTCAGAGAGTTCGGCGTGCACGTGCTGGAATGGTGGAACCTACCATAGTACATTGTTCTGCTGGTATTGGCAGAACTGGCGTCTTGATCTTAATGGAAACTGCAATGTGTCTCATTGAAGCAAATGAGCCGGTTTACCCATTGGACATTGTTCGTACAATGCGTGATCAACGGGCTATGATGATACAGACTCCTGTAAGTACTTCTAAAATTGCTATTCTTTCATTTTATTATCATTTTTATTATTATTATTATTATTATTATTATTATTGCTCTTTTTTTATTATATTATTATTCCTTGTGGTTTCTGAATAGATTGTGAAAAAAATAGTTCAAATTTGAAAAGTAAGCTTCTTACTGAAAAGTTCCCATTGATATTGCGTATGATATGAGCTATCTAATAGTAGGGCCTGAATTTTTTAAGACTAATTCATGTGAACAGATTTGAAAAAGCATGTCTGTGGATTTAAAGTTTTTGCTTCTTGGTCTTCAATTCAATACTTCCTGCAAGTTGCATGCTGTACCTCAGGTAAATTAAGTTTTTTTGCCATTAATGTCCACTAATCTCAGGGTTTCTCCCTCCTCCAAAGTATGAATTAATACAGTACTTCAATTTACAAATTTTAACCAATTGTAACCAAATCTTAACAAATTTTTCATCGCTTTTTGACTCTTTAATTTGAAACTTGAAGTTCTATATATACTGACAATTTCTGAAGAAGTGATTAAATTTTAATTAGAGATGTCAAATAGTAATCCCTGAACATGCAAATTCTTAAACAGGATTGGGCTATATTTAACCCTTTGCCCTCTTATGGCATGTCTTGAATAGATTACTCAGCTCGCATGCTTTCAGGCAGCATATTGTTCTACAGGTCGGAGGGTATCCTTGAGATGACATAAGAAAATGGAGCATTGGCTCGGAGGGTTTGTGTGCTTCACACTTCTTTCAGGTCGGCCATTGGTTTACGGCTCACGAGCAGTGTGTTACATTTTATTCTATGGGCATTATATTTTAAACTGTATTAAACTCGTTCATTATTATTTTTGCTATAACTTCACAATGAACTATATATTCGAATAATAAATTTAAAAAATGACTATTTCTTTAAATTTCTAATAAATTTTAAAAATGACAATTCTTTAATTTTGTAAATCACATTTCAAATTGACCAACTTTAGTAGTTAAATTTATTGACTGTATAATTTCAGGAATAAACAACTTAACACATTGCCAGAAAGCATTTGTTAGGGTTAATAGAAAAATATTCTGAAAACTCTATTTATAAATTGTTCAACTTCTGAAGGAAAACAGGATTGAACTTCTTTATAATGCTTTCTTGTTTATTGTTTAATTTTTAGTACATATTTACATATGAATAATACATATTAATAATTTGTATCACTTCAATATCGTAATTGAGTATTTGTAATTGGCTGGTAATAGCACTGGGTTGGAGATTTACCAAGATAATTTTTCTGAAGGATGTTTGTCAATAAATGGAAAATAGTATTAAACCTTATAACATACTTTTTTCCCCCTTGTCTTTCCTATAATCTGCTTCTTGCAGAATGCTTAACACAGGTAGGAGTAGGTAGCAAGAAGTTGATACTTTATTTCATTGTTTCTGCATTAAATTGTTGTAAACTGAAAGCAAGGAAGGTTTGTAAAAGTAAATCGAAAGAACAAAATGAAGTATTCAGGTAATTTAATGATTTGTTTAGTGTAATTTGGTTAGGGAAAGAAAGTTTTCTATTCATTGTTTTCAATGTAATTTGTGTTTTAGGGCCAGTATCGATTTGTTTGTGAAAGCGTACATCGAGCCTATAGTGAAGGTATTGCTAAACCATTGCCAGAATTCCAGAGATGAGGGTCAGTCACCACACCAGTGTAAAGAATTATCGACAATAGCATGAGAGATGACACACCATGAAGAGCTGAAGTATTTTTGTTTTTTTCTGTTGCTTTTCTACTGTTACAAGTAAATAGATACAAACGATGTGTACAGTATGTGATAATGATTTTTGTATGTAATAAATTCTTACGTTTACCTATATTGTCTAGTGCGGTAAAATTTGCATTTGGTGCTGTGCTTGTAAGCAAGTGCTGTGCAAAAAATGTAGTTTTTTATTCAAGTGTGCTAAACAAGATCTTGTTAGTTCTTTGTATAACTTTATAAATGAATCTTGAATATTTAGTCACTTGGCAGAATGTCCAATTAAATAGTATACATGCATACAATGGCCCACACTGGTCCACATGTCCAATCACACCATCCATTTATTGAGTATTCTTTTATAATAGCTGTTGCATACATAACAATTTGTTCTAAATGTAACACAAATTTTGTGAATCTTCTGTGTCGCAGGAATTGAAACACAGTAATGGATAATTCTGAAAATTAATCTGTAAGTTATGTACACTTTGACAAACACTGAATAACTTAACACTACTATGTTAACTATGTATGGAAAATATCTGCTGATCTTTATTAGTGCCTTTTAAATGCCCAGATATGTTCATCACCAATGTGTCTTACTATTGCAACAGAAATTTGTCGTCTGTTGTTTGGGAACAATATTCCTTCAAAGATTTTTATGTGGGGATTTGTTCTGAATTACATAGTCATTACAAAATCAAGAGATGCTCATCACACAGAACTGACAAATGCATTTAAAATTACTACTTAAATTCAATTTAAATTCTGTAAAGTTGAGATTTACATAATACATTAACCATCATAAATGTATTTTCTAATGAATTCAAAATTTTGCTACTTGTAAAAAATATTTTGGAGAAACACCTTAATTCTGTCAGACATGGAATATTTCTATTGAAGACAGAAATGTTCTTTGTTGCTAGAAGGTTAATAAAATAAGAGCTTCAAAAAGAGGATGGCATAACAGAGAAGTGAGAAGTGGGCTGAAAAGGTTTTGTCAGTAAACGCACAATCAGCAGATGAAATTTCAAAACCTTCATAGTTATCACAGTAATCTATAATTATTTTCACTACATTTGCATGTAGGCATAAAATTTACAAGAGAGGCCTTACAGATAAAATCACTTGTCACACCATGCATTTTCCCAGGAAGACTTCTTTTGATATTGTTTTTGATACCATTGTACCCACTTTTTATAGTAAGCATATTATATGCACTGACTCAGCATGACAAATGCATTTTCTAAAGATAAATTTTACTATATCTCTTTTGGGAATTAGATATTTCTCCATGTCACGAAAGAGAATAAAATCTTGTTCATATAACTAATTAGGATAATTTTAGTAGTTGCAAAATACATGTTATGTCTAAATCTATCTTAATGCTATAACAAGAAAAGTGTTTCCTAGTTTGTGAACTCTTTTTAAAGTGATTTATTGCAGTAATTGTTTTTATGGACTGACAATTTAGGGGAGAAACCATGATGAGCACTTGTATTTGAAAGGAGGTGGTAATGCCCTTTCTCTACCTTGCATAAATCTTCTTCTTGCCTTCTCAATCTTTTATTAAAGAAACTATGAAATCTACCTGGAAAGAGAAACTATGTTTTTGCAACCATGCACAAATGCAGTGTGGTTTCTGAACCTCCAAAAATGACAATGCGCTTGTGAACATTTGCTAAAACTCCCAATTGTTCCTCAAAAGGAAATGTATAAATTGGATCTGAGCTTGGTGTGTCTCATTTACATTACTAAATTTTGGGTTTAATAGTGACCATCCTGATTTTAATTTTTGTTTGAAGATTTGAGTTGAGTAATTAAAATTGTAACCTTCAAGATGACGAGAAGATGCATGTTGATTTTCTAAAAATACCAGCGCCTTGTGTATCATTTGAATCTTCAGAGGGGTACTGAAGTAAAAGGCCACACTGTTCTGTGCCAGGTGTCAAAGGAAGATCATAAGGTGGTTGTAGGGACAAAGCTCACTTCCAAGAGAAGCAAGTGCTATCATTTAGGTTTCTGGATAAGTTGTGCTATAAATTGGTTTTTTGTATTTGCTTTTCCCTGTCTAAGGATAAACTCATTAATGTTTGTTTTACATAATACAATTGTAATATTCTCAATACACACTTGTGCTTATACAGTATGTATAGTGAAGTGCAAGGCATTGAAAGCACTGATCATTTGAGTGATGAATTAAAATTTTGGATAATATGCACATATCTCTTTTAACATACTGCCATTCATGTCATCTATTGCAGTGCCTTGCACAGTTCTGTTGCAATGGAGTACAAAATGTTTTAAAAATACATTTGTGATAAAGATATTAAGGAAATAGTTAATTTGAATAGTTGTTATAAAATCTGCTTGGACATTCTTTTTATTTCTAGTCATAATTGAAGTTCACTGTAATTCAGAAGAAAACGAATTGCAGATGGAATTCTAAAACTTACAAATGTCATGCTGGTGTTCCACTATGTGATAGGAAAACTAATAGTGATTTAGTATTTGGACACACTGTCTTTGGGTAAGATGTCATTATCTCTCTTGAGATTTGGTAGATAATAGAATAAATGTGTGTTTTTTGTATATGAAGTTCAAATTTGTATTATGAGATGTAAGACCACCAGTATTGTTGCATGTAATTTTGTTTAAAATTTTCACCTGAGTCTCTAAGCATAGTGTATTCTGAGGACTATTTTGAACGTTTACTGTAGTTGTAATATTTGTGTGAGAGAAGTATCATTGAACTTCAAACAACACAAAACTTCAATGTACAAATCCAGGCCTCTTGCTCATTGTTCAGCAACTTAATTATCGTTTACAGTTGCCATAGCAACATATTGTTTTCATGCAAATTAAAGTTCTTTTTATATAAATTGTGGCATAGCCATGATAGTGTAGTGTACATTTATTAAATTATTGTAATGAAATTCTGTACTTGTAGATTTTGTAAATTATTATTATTTTAACTAAACATTAATTTTTATTTCAATATGGAACCAAACATTGTATTTGCATTTGTAATTTCTGTTCCGGTCTTAGAAGCTTGGTGCAATCAGTATGCAGCTATTGTTAATGTATGTAACTTGATTTCTACTTTTAAATAGTGAAATGATGTGGAACCAATTTTGATAATTTCATAGTTACTTAAAACATTGTTTCCATATCCCAAACTCACTAGCAGTCTGCAATCTTGAATGCAACAATAGTTTTTGCACTATGATTGTTAAGAGTTGTTAATAGCAGCAGCTGTAGTAATAGTAATAATAGTATTATAAATAATGCTGCATATCTGCTTTGGTGCCACCTTTTGGTGTGTTTCGGGATGTGTACATTAAGAAAATGAATCTATTTTTCTTGGTTTTTGACGACGTCCACAAAAAGCGATACATAATCCGTCTAGTCTTTCATCTTTTCTTTTTCCTGAAGTGAATGATTTAAATCACTTGTGTAAATAACACATTGCATATTTAGGTTTATGATTCCTTATTTCCATTTGTTGTTGTTTTTAGTTTTCTTGCAATTTGACATTCACTTGCCACATTTCTTTTATCAAATATGAAATCATGATTTGTATTGCATGATTTTCAAATTGCTTTTATCTATTTACTGACATGACAAAGAATGATAAATGTGTGTGAAACATTTTTTAAATTAATTGTGAAACAAACTTGGCAGATGTGCAGTTTTCTTGTGTGCATTAATGTCTTGCATTTCTGCCAGTTCTCTGGTAATGTCCATTCAATATGACATAACTTATTGTGTAAAAATAATGTGATCAGAAGTAAACCAATTCCATTATGTGGCATACAGCAATACGTATGAAATTCCATGGTCTGTTTAAATCATCCTGTGTGAAATAAGTCACAGAAGAATACATTGATGTGTATAAGTAAATGTGGAATGTGATTGCCCGTATAAAAAATTGAGTGAAACATAATGACATCTGTATAAAAAATGCAGCATCATGCTCTGTATTATTTCTGAAATCTTATTGTTCTTCAGATTCAAATTAAATGTGACAGCTATTCTAGAAATTTTTTATATATACAATGGGCAAAAGTTTTTTCTTTAATTGAAAATGTTAAATTTTAATGACTTGAAATAAATGTAAAACAAAACTGATAATTTTCTCCAGAGTTTATATTAATGTTTTATTGCCTTCAAAAATATATTCCTAAGCAAATATTTTACTACAATATATTTGCCACATTACTGACAACTTTGTGTGCTGCAATTTATAAATGAGGGGTTTTAATAAGGCTGACTTAAAATATTTTACACAAGATATGCGAAAGTCAGTAGACTGCAAAATAACTTCCACAATAATCTAAAAATATGTTAAGCTAAATTTTTTAAAATTTCTAGTATATATTAAATGTTTCAAAATATAAAACTGATACTACTTACGTGTTCAGGGCTTGTAAATGGTTCTTTTAGAGTACAGGGAGGGTGAAAGTGCCCAGGTTTGTAGCAGCTGGTATCTTGATCTCAGGTGATAATTTATTGGTGCAATGTGTAGAATAGATTAAACTAAATGTCATATGTTCTTATATACGTAGTGTAAAAAGAAAGTAGATAATCTGATGTACTGTAAAATACGTTTTGCCTAGCGGTGACAGTAAATTCTCCAAATTGGTTGTATGTGAATCGGTTACTTACACAGTAATCGTCATATTTCAATTGCATGTAGAATCTGAAAACATTTTTGTTTTTTATTATATGAGTAGTGTACTCTCAAGGTTTAATTGAACAAGTTCCAATGATTTAAGGGATTGTTGAATGATAATATAATATACATTTCTGATCTGATACAAGAGTAACCCATATGAATTCTAGGATGAGCAACCTGAAATTCCTTTATGGTGAAGCTATTGTGGCCTTTTTGGACGCATTGAATTATTACAAGAACAAAACTTGTTGGATGGTATGTAAACTTTTGAATGAAAGTCCCAACTACAATGACAAACAGGCAGAATAGCTGACAGAATCAGATTATTCAAAATCTTTCAGTGCAGCAGAATGCTGTTGGACCAATAATTTAAAATAATTGTTTTAGGGATGTGAGTAGTGAATATTGGGTAATGATTATTTACAACCAATTTATCTAAATTTGACCAAATTTATCCAATTATGTATACAATTTCATAAATAGGAACAATAGAGAATGAATGTGTAGAAAATAGTGGTGTTATTAAACTATAATTTTCTGTAAATTGTTTTTATTGAGGTGTGCCAAATACTGTAGTTCAGTGGAATGTGATTGTATGTTTTGATAGTGTGTGGAAGAAAACAAGTTAGATTTAGTAATTTCAATTGATTGTTCTCTGCTCATGTACATGAATTAAAGTTTCATTTCTTTTAACATATGCTCAAAGTGTTTCTAAATCCCCAATTTTAACTGTATGACTCCTAATTGTGTTTAAAAGTCGGGACAGAAGTAAGTATTTCAAAAGAGACTTATTCATTGACTTTTAATTTTAATTATTGCATCGTGCACTAAAATACTCCGTGACTTCCGATTCGCCTTATAGCTCATGATTTTACTATGATGTCGGGAATAGTTTGTTTACTCCACAACGTATAGTTGAAGTTTTCGAATTGTTAATGATACCAATAATGACTACTCGCACCACGATCCTTCCTTCTTCCTCGATTTTAATTCCAATGAAAAATTCATCTTTCCAATGAAATATTAGTTACACTCGGAAGTGGTATTCGCGCCGTTATTTGAACTTGTCTTCCGAACAGCGAAATGCGTAATTTAATCTTTTCGAAGTTTCATGGCTTATACCACTCCTTTTCACCAATTTTGTAATTGAGAACCGTCACTTCGCTTTCGCAGTTACTTATTGATATCCTAAACTGCGCATGCTAAAAGTCCTAACCAGGTCCTAACCCAAAATACTATGGGATCGAATGGACTTAAGTTAAACGTTTATTTTAAATAAGAACGGTTACTATAAATTTAAGTCTCTAGAAATGACACTTACAAACAGCATAATTTTGAGAATGTGGAATCAATTTTTCATCCTAAATACGTACTCGCTTCATGTTTACTAGCATCCGAGATGAAAAGATGGCCGCAGAAGAAACTTCATATGAAAACTTGTATCATCAGCAGGTGCGATGACAAATTAGTGTGTGATTTTTCTTGTCAACTTATTAATTTGAACGTATTTAAGATTAACAACATTATGTGATATTATCGGATTACTGACTCTACTTCGTTGTTCAATCACTTAGTCTAACCTGTACTTTTACCATTGTTTTGCTCTGTGCAGGATTTTGACTGCCAGAGCCCAGGCGCAATTTCGCAGCCAATTCTGCAGTACCGATCAGAAATACAATCACAAACGAATTCCCCACCCCCGTCGTATCACAATATTCCAGGAAATGCCCTTACCCACGTTACATCCGAAAGAGGAGCTCCACCTTCTTATGAAGAAGCAATTGATCCTAATGGTTGGTGACTGAAGCCTTGTATGCGGTTTTAAGTGTAGAAAAGTGATTATGTTGCACGTTTCCTATACCTGATAAGATTTTAGCAGTGTTTCTCGCATTATCAACCCCTATTATATTTTCACATGACAAGCAAATTAGTCTTGAAGATATGACTTTCCTTATAATGTAATATCTTACTCCCTATATTGTATAAACGTATCTTTACAATATTGCAGCTCCCCCACCATCATATGATTCACTTTTTGGACGGGTTCGAGAAGCTCACAAGTCATCTAAGGGAGTTTTTGATTTCTTGAAAAATGTAGTGATTCTTCTTCTTGGAACAAGTATGTATTTTGTGTAATTGTAAATTGAAGTGATGATTTTTTTAACATAAAATGAACTATATTTTTGTTGGTTTTCTTTTTGGTTTCTCAGTCGGCTGTACAATAATATTGGGTGTAACAATAGTAGTGCCCATATGTATGATAGTGATTGGATCTGTCTATTTACATGACTGCCCTAAAGGGGAATATATTCCCATTTATCTTCTTGTTGGTGGTAAGTTTTGATTCTCTAACTGGTTGAGGAAGTATTAGGAAGTACATTGTCGCAATAAAATTGTGTGAGTGTTTGTTACGCTGATGTATCTTAAGTAATCTCATAGGTCAGTTATTAGTTCAGTTCTAGATATTTTTGAAATTCTTTATTGCTATTGTTTAATTTCTAAAAGAAGAAGTAACTTTATGGAAATAATATGCAACTATTACTTCCGTGATACTTGAAATGGTAGTTTGCATATAAATATGTTAATGACTTCATTAGTGTTTCTTGAAAGGATTTGTATGAACTTGAATAATTGCAAATGTGATAGGTGGCTTTGGTGTATTGAAGCAACTACTGCACTTGTCAGCAAGAGTTCGCCAACGTGAAGAGGAGCAAGAAGAAGAAAGGTTAAGGCAGTCTCCTACCCAAACTCTCATCAATTGTTTTATGTTGGGATGGTTTATAATAGGTAGGTGTTTTAAATAATCTCTATAGATGTGATCTTAAAAACACGAATTTTTGTGTAGTTGATTGATCATTTTTCAGGTTCAGTGTGGGTGTATAAAGTTTATGAACCAAATTATGATCCATCCAAAGGAGTTGATTATTGTAATCGCACTTTATATTTATTTGCATTTTGGCTGATTACATCTGTCTACATCGTGTTGGCCTTCGCCACGATGTGCCTGTGCATAGCTGTTGCATCTATTGCGTTTCAACGAGAGGTGTGATTGGTATGAAGTGGGATGTTTACAGAACTACTGCTAACATTCATCCAAGTGGGCAACAGGAGTTGGGAAGCTTCTTGCTGCTTTCATATGCACATATTGTCATCCGTATGTTTACCTAGAATGTGATATTTAAATATTTGAAAACAGTTTTGCTTGGGTTTAATACCATCAGCCTGAAAATGCATTTGTATTATAGGCAGAAATTAACACCAACAAAATGTACATTTGTCTTTGTAACTTATTGGAAAGTATCTGGGTCCAATTGATGACATCATTTCTTGTGAACTGGAACTATAGTCTTGAGACTCATTTATTTTTGATACAGATGTGTTTGCAATGGAATATGCATTTTGCTTGTCTAAACATAATTTAACACTGACTATAAACATTACTCTGACATAATTGATCTGACTAGAAGTTTCATCATAACTTATTATTGAAGAAGTCTTTTAGTATTATGTACTCTATTGGAAAAAGAAAGCACTGCTCTTCAAAGACTACATTGATTTAAAATTTTGGGTGGTTTTAGTTACACTTGAAGCACAAGTTATTAATAATAATGCTTAAAAGATGTTGCTTGTTTTTGCTACTGTATAGTTCTTTGAACATTTTTATGAATTAAATATTTTACATATATTTTTTATAATTACAGTCATTAAAATAGCTTGGGTTTATCAGATATTGTAGATGAAAACAATGGTGCTTTATCAATGTTTTATGGATATATTGCTCTCTTGTCTTGCAAACACACATTATTAGTGAAGACTTTTCTGCATTGATGAAAAACATCTCATCTTTGCAATTACAAAGTAAATAGATTATGTTAAGGAAAGTATTACTTACATTGCGTTAAATATAATTTTTGTTGCATTTATTATTACTAGATTTTTTTTGTTGTTGTAAAAAAATAATTGGCTTTCTTTTTTTGGTCTGTGTAAAGCATTTGCTTAAAGAAACATTTGTTACTCCTTCATATATCTTCTGAGGCTTTTTCCCCTTGTATGTTTAAAAGATAAAAGTTCTAGTAGCATGAAGAAAGATGCATTTGCTGATGTTTGTAATTTATCTTTGTATTATGAGTTGTTTTTTTATATAATGACATGAAACTGAAACAAAATTCATTAACCCTTTGCACTCATACAGCATCCCAGATGTGATATCTGGAAACATCCCACTAGCTTAGAGATATTAGGTTTTGTACCCTACAGCTCAAATGGCATCTCTTGAATGTCATTGTGAAGTAGCACTGTGGATCAGGCTGCTTGCTTATATGGCTGGTCCCTTAACTCAGCTATATTTCCTTCCATCAAATTATCAGTAAAAAAAAATAGCTGGTAAATGTACTGTGACTTGCTCTCTTTTGATTATAACATGATTTAAATTGAATTAAATTTTGGAAACCTGGTATCCACATTGAACGCCACAGTTCACTTCAGGGTTCTTGTTCTATTTTGTACTGTCATCACTATTAATGTCAAGTTCTAAACTATATTCAGGATCACTAAATAAAGCATCATCACTGTCACTGCTTCTATCTATGCTTATAATACATAAATCTGAAAACCATTTTGAATTCTGTGAAAACTTTACTAACACAAAATGACTGATTCAAATAAAAAAAGAAGTATTTAACTCTAGAAATAAATATCTCAGAAAACAGTGAAGATTCATTGAAGCAGAATATTCAATTTATACATTTAAAATTATTATGGCATCAATTTATCGTATCAATTAACACATTCCAAGAGTCATCATCTCTCGAATACTCTTACAAGTTCAACAGAAAAATTTTATGTCATTCAGCTGATGTCTTTCATTTTCATTGACAACATTGGTGTGAAATATGGTCCCTTCATCCTGCTGAAATTGGTGTGAAATAGATATTAGTCCCTTCATCCTGCAAATGACTTTTTTAAACAATAGGACATAATTATAGTAAATAATCTTGAGTGCAAAGGGTTAAATTGGACTAAAAATTTGTTGACCGTTTTGTAAGATCTTTTGTTAACAATGATGATGTATATTTGATTTGTATTCATCCCCAATCAGTCAGTCGGCTTCCAGATTCTCTTACAGACTATTATATCATATGAGA
The DNA here is from genome assembly GCA_031308135.1 of Acheta domesticus. Lineage (NCBI taxonomy): Eukaryota > Metazoa > Arthropoda > Insecta > Orthoptera > Gryllidae > Acheta > Acheta domesticus. The sequence goes on from JAHLJT010004567.1 coordinate 176,550,976, forward strand.
GGGGAAGGGGGTAAAAGGTAGATAAAGTATGTTATGTTGCCTCTTGCTCCTTGATGCCAAATGAGATGAGAGCCTTTCTCACACAGCATTTTTTCATGTTCTAGGAGCCTTAGCATCTATTTGATTATATCAGTTTATGTTGTAACATTCATACATCCGTTTTGTTTAAAAAATGAGTGAAATGATTTTATTATTGAAATCATGTGTAATTTTTAAGGCTTATGTTAAGTTTATGAGAGAATATTTATATCTTTCTGTATGATGAATTAAGTGCTACTAGATTGCTTTGATAGAATTGGTAACAAGGAAAGCATTAAGGATAACTTATTCACAGTTCATTGTTATTTAATAATTATACAGTATTCTTTTACATATTTAATTTTTTTATATGATGTCATCTTTATAAATGTAAATATATGTATTTATAGGACATCTCGCCAACTTTAATGGACCCTTTCAGTAACTTGAAAACAGCACACGATGTTGAAAAACAGATTTTGTTCAATCAGTCATTGGGCACAATGTAATTGATGAGTAGTTGTTCATTATAATTTTATTGACAAAGATGGGTGAAATAAGTGTAAAGTCAAGGTTACAGGCTCTATTTGGCAACTAATTTTGCTCATTATTGCTCTCTTAAAAAAGAAAAAGGAAATAACCAGAACTAGATGTAGTTTATTATAGCACAAATATACTATTTTAAACCCAGTTTTACTTTTTAAACATTAACAAATTATATCATTATTTTGAAGATCTATTGCAAATGAAAAACTATAATTCCATTTAAAGTAATGGTTCCTTTATCTCCTGAAATAAAATGATTACATACACTTGCTGAATGATTGTCATTTCCCCCAAGATTCAATAATGTTGATCAAAAACTGTATTTTGATATCTTGAACTGTTTAGGTGTTTTAGAGGGTGTTTATAATTGGTGGGATATATAAATATTACTTCTCATTTAATGTGTCAAGCTCAGTGTCAGCTTGTGTCAAGATAACATTTGCTGCCTTTTTCACAAAAAATTGTATAACATTTATACCACTTGTACTGTAAATCTTGTAGGATATTCACTTCATCTGTAGTTATTCTCTTAGTGTTCTAGATTCTCTTTATCTGTAAATAAGAACTACAAATATGAAATGTATTTCAGTAATGAAGCTTACATTTCAGAGAAAGAGACTGATAAATGTTGCTGAATAGGTAAATATTGTAATAAATTGTAAATTCATGCAGTAGTATATTGTTTTTGTCTTCTTAAATTGTAACTCGCTTCAAGCAGAGGGAAATTTTAAAGAGATGTGAGCTGTTATAGAAGTAACATTGAGGCATTAGGCAAGATATTTTAGAAATGAAAGATGTTACCTCATCAGAATTTCCTGACAAATATTGGTGTTAATATTGTATAATTTTTGTGTTAACTTTTTTTTTTTAATATGAGTCAAGTAAAATAGTATATAATTGTATGTGTACGAAAAGTATATTCAATTACAATTTTATTTATGTATTAAGAAATTATTATTGTGCAAGTGTTCATTCGAGTGGAGCAAGTTATCTCCCAATTTTTTTTAGATGAACAGACTCAGACTGTTGAATTTGGTAACTTAATTAGATGAATTAGGCAGAAGTTTGCCAACTACTTATGAATAATTAATTATGTGAAAATATTGTAAGTGGAAGACATTAAACTTTTGGCTTTACTCCCATTCAAAAGGAGCATCAGTTGGGGACAATCATCAAAATAATAAGTCCTCAGTTGAGACGAAACCTACGTCCTTGGTATAATATAACTGCCAGTACTTTTAGATGCCTAGTTACAGTTATAGAAATGGTTTTTACTGTATTTTCTATCAGAATAATTTAAATTATCGAGAATATGGAAAGTAGAATAATGAGTCTGAAAATTGATGTCTGAAGACCTTAACTTAAAGATAAGTCACTTAACAAATTTATTTTTCAACATTTATTAAGAGAAAAATTCATTAAATTAATCTTGCGACTTTATTTAGATAATTCTATCATTTGATCATGTTAAAAAAAAAGAATGTTTTTGAAACAATTTTATAGTGAATGTAACCTCAATATTTTCAAAATTTTCATTCTTTGTTCCTAAAAAATAATTCCATTAAACTAACCTGAGAGTAACTAAAATTTTAGAAAGTTTATCAGTAAATATCAATAAAATAATTGCAATATTTGTTGAATTTGAGAACCTTGGAAATAACAAAGTTCTCCTCCCAACATTTATTTTTTCTTCCAAAGTTTTTTTTTTCATCCTCTGCTGCTGTGAGTGCCTTATCTTAGAATGTGATAGATTGTTCTGCAGGACTTTATTAATGTATTTTATATATTACAATGAACCCTTTGTGATTCTGCTTATAATTTCAAATGTTATGAACTATTTTGGAGTTAATCTGATTCTGGTGTAATGATCCTGATTAAGAGAAGCAAAATTGAATTAGAGGCATGTTAAATGTTGTTAAAGGTTGACTAGCATGCCATGTTGGCACTGCAGATTTAGCAAGTTAAAAACTAGAGGAAGTTGGTTCAGTTTGGCTCTGAAATTGAGCCTTAGATGAACAGGTTGCTATAATCCTTACTGATCTTCCAATCTTTGTGCTCATTTTATGATATACACAGAGCATGCCTTCTGCAACTTTATTATATCTCTCCTGTTACTTATCTACATTATTCGGGTAGTTAAAAATATGTGGGGAAATAGTTGTCCCTCACCTGTGTATACACTTATATCCGTGATGTGATGTTTTAAAGAAAATCTTGTTTTCATGTATTAATCTAGGTAGTTTCATCATAGTTTGTGCCATTTCAATAAGATTTTTATACATGTTTTATGAGACTATTTATTGGTGTTCTGTATTTAGAAATTGCATGAAAACTTATCAAATTGTTATTTCTATAAGAAAAATTTAGAAGAAATTTGGAAAAATCAGAGGGGGATATTATAGTTTTGTGTTTGCTGTTAATAAATGAATACAATATAATATGAATAGGTTACATCTTTGGATTTGCTCGAATAAAGCCTATTTTGCTCTTTTGAAATGTTAGTATATTGTCAATATATCCCTCAGTAAAAATTCATAAACTACCTCTTGAAGTATAGCCAGAAAATGTATCTTCAGAGTGAAACTGTCTTTTGAAAATAGTAGACAAATCTCTATTCTGCAGTTGTCAGTGATTTATTTAAACAGGAAAGAATAGTTGTTCTATTGATATAGATGAACATTTTTTGTGCAATCTTGATCTAAACAATTATGTGCATATTCGAATTCCTTCAGCCATGTTCTTTATTGAGTCGATAATTTATCGGTTTTATTTTCCAAAGATAGGTTTTCTGTTTTATATCCGGTGCATTTTATACAATCAGATGAAATTTTGCCAATTTAAAGTGAACATTAATATTCTTGTATTGAACTGAATTACAATGAATAACCTTAATATTGGTTGTACCAATGAATTGTACCAACAAGGTTGTACCAGCAAGGTGTAGCAGTCTTGAAAGCACCAGAGAATACAAGAAATGGCAATTTTAACCTATTAAAAATTCATTAGCTTTAAGCTTCCAAGCTTTTTAGACTGTACCCATGATTGAATATGCAGTTGTCATAATGGATTATTCTTCCAAGGGCTCTGACAGTTGCCTTTTCTTCAAAGGTCTTCCCACACTTTTCTTCATATCTTTGCTTCTATGCCCATCTCTGCTTGTGATTTTAGATAGTGTCATAAGAACTTCAAATGTGCTGCCTGTAGATTTCGTTTTTGTTACCAGTATCTATGTTTGAGATCCATTCTTTAGCTGAGAGGAGTGACAATATAAATTTTGATTCAGGTTATGTATATTTGCAAAACATATTTTGTATTCTGCATGTGGTGTAAAAGTTTTGTTTTCTCTTAAAGCCACCAAGTGTTATCTCACCACTCCTACCATATTACATAGATAAATTCATTTGCTTATTTACTGTACAGTTTTGTCAGAAATTACAATTAAATTCTCCTTCATTGTTTTCCATACATTGCCATGACATTCGTTTTCTGAACAGATGTCTTTTAAGGAATATTTCCAAACACCTTTAATTTGCTAGTTCTTTGTAAATTCTCTTATTCTGCTTTTACTTGTCTTTGTACAGACAGTATGTATTTTACAGACCTTTTTATTGGAAAACCTTGGTTTATTTTCTTGCTCCAATTTCTCACCCTGTGATTCATGCATATAGTGCAAACAATGGGAATAGATTCATCCTTGCCTAATACAATAAGTGGTTGATATTGGGGTGATTTGCTTCCAATTTTGAATAGAATCCTTTTGGAATTCTCATAAGTATAATTTCAATGACATTGACTTACAGAGTTTCTTAAATAGATCTCAAATTTTGATTATTTACTCTGATATGTTTAACATAACATAACATAAACCTCAAGGAAGAAGGGTGGGAGTCTAATACTATCTAAAATAAGGAATGCTCAAATGCAAGAGTTAGGACTAGACTGCCCACAGTGGCCCTGTGCAGTTGCCTGCATGCCACTTGCCTTCCACTAGACTAGAATTGATCTCACCTAAGACAACACACTCCTTCACATTGGGCAGGCTCAACAAGAAGTGAGCCACACCATTGGCTGGATAAACAAGTGCTTGGCCAGGATGTCCACTTGTGGTTAACCCATTTGAGCAGCCCTGATCTAAATTTTAAAATAATACATTTTCATTCTTTTTACTTTCATGACACCTTACAGAGCTGTCTTTGTACTGTCAGTGAACATTGCTACACCTTGTTTGCTTACAGTTTGATATATTTTGCCATAAAAAATTAATAGTTTATTGAGAATTGTGTGTTGCATTTGGAAAATATATGAGTGCTGACAAATGTGGAGAACTTTCAAATTCTGGAAGTGTGGGGAAATTGAAAAACAGCATGGAAATAACTGATTATTGTTACCATTCATAAATTCGTAATTTAAATGTTCGTGCTGCACACAGCAGTTTTATTTATGGTAGGATGAATGAATTTAATTGTTGGAAAATTGAATTAAATCCAGAGTGTATGTTGATTCATTTTAATGTCATGTTTTGCTTTTGGCATGCCTCCAGTTCCAGCATCTCTTCAGATTGAACAAAAAGAGTAAACAGCATTATTTAGTAGGACTGATTTAATGAACATGATGATTCTTTACATCACCAAAACATTTTTGTATCAAATACTGAAAAGTCAGGAAATTTTGCAAAGGGTCTTATGTTTACACCTTTTAGAATCAATGTATACATTTTCTTAGAGAGGAACTTTTCAGATGTTTGTATTCTTTTACCCATCCCATTGATGTGTTCTGCTATGAAATTTTTTTAAGCTATAAAATAATGGTATATACTCTAATATAAAATAATGGTTGAAGCTTTTGTTCAGTTATTTGGCAGCCTAGGATATGATATTGACCATCTGGAATACTATTTAATGTGAATGCATTGTTACAGAATAAATGAAAAATTAAATATGTTATTAAAATTGTATTATATCTCATAAAATGAGGATTGCTGGAAATCAATACCAATTGTCAATCACATCTATTAAGTTCTTATTTTTATATGATAAATTTTTAATTTAATTCATTTGAGTAGTGGGATGATGCATGTAGCAATAAATATATTCTGCTTGAATGTGATAGTAACCGTGCAGTATATTAAGGCACTTGTCACCTTTTTAATGTCTGAACATTTCCCTTTCAAGAGAGGTGTGATGTAAGCCTCCTGTGAAAATACCATACCAAATCTGTGATATTTCATTTGAACTGTTTATTTTCTTTACTTAATGTACATGTGCTGTGTGTTGAGTGTATAATTATGTAATTGACAGTCATTAATTTATAACTGTTTTGGAAGATGGTGATTTGAATATAAAATGCAAGTGTACATTTGTTGATCTTTTTAACATCTCTAAATAACATTTTACGTGCTACTGTACACATTTTTGTGGATTGTGTGGTCAACAAATTTGTAAATTTAAATGTTTACTTATTACAGTTTTCAATACATTGGCCATGTATTCATTTGTACTTTCCTTTCACTGAATATGTATTTAGTTTTTGTTTATAATAGAAATTATCTTTTTCTCCTTTTCATTGTGTTAACAAATTATACTAGTATGAAAAGGAAAAATAGTTATTATTTTATAGTTAAACTGAAATTTGTGTTGTTTCATTAGTTAGTTGGTGTCTTCTGATGCTAAAATATTGATTTTATTTTTTTATTTATTCAAAATTAAATCCAACTGGCATTATGCCCAATTATAGGATTACAAACACATTACCCATCTTCAGCGTTTACATACTGATAATCATTATGCAACAAAGACTCCATAGAGTCGCTGAACAAATCAATCAAAACTGCAGAGAGCATAACAAAATCATTGACTGTATTAGAAATTTTAAATAGTCTAAAATTATATACATGTCTATTGCAAGGGCATGCGGTGACCATTTCATGTGGGTAAGATCTGTAAATTGCACAAGTGCGATTTGGAGTCTGTTTTTATGAGACAAAACGAAAACACATTCAGTTCTTTAAATTTTTAACTACATCGTTACATCAAACATTATCATTATTCTACTATATCAGACTAAAGATGTTATGAGTCGGCTGAATATAAAATCTACTCCAGATTGCAACCAGCTACCTAAGGAGCAGATCCAGGACTGTCGGTGCCTCTACAATACTTTGCGCAAAATGTGGGCTGTTCCAAATAAAGCGATTTCTTGCACTTCCCACTCTTTTGAATTACCGGGGAGTTTAGACAAGTTCTTTCTCAAATTTTGCGGAACAAATCCCAGAGCTCTGATAACTATCAGTACGACCTGTGTGTGCTTTTACGCTCCACATTCGGCTGATTTCGATTTCCAAACTCTTGTATTTAATAAGATGTTTCTCTGCCTCTTTGGTAACGATGTTTTGACCGCACGGTACAGCATCATCGACAAGTAAACACGATTTTTTCTCCAAATCCCGCATAACTATATCTGGTTTGTTTCCCGCTATCGTGCGATCAGTTTGAATTTGTTGGACGTACAATATCGTACACAATCCAAATCATAATTTATCATAATGTCGTGTTCTCAAGGCCTGATCTTGGGCTGCTATTAAAAGTGCTTCCGATTCTGGCTTCATTCTTCCCCTTTTAAGCCACTTTAATGATAGATCTGTGCTCTATCCATTTGTTTCAAATATTGTCCGTGGTGTGGTTTGTCTCTCCATGATTTCTTTAAAATTTTTTGTCTCTCACATTTCTTGTTATGCATCAGAAGTTCAGTGTCTCTGTCATTCTGCGTGTCTTACATAGTTTTCTTTGCGATGCTTCTAGCTACTCTAACAATATCTCTGTTTCCCATTCTTCGGACAGATTTCATGACCTGCCTTATTAGAGGGTCATCTTGATGGCTGATTACATACTTTCCCATCCTGTCTATTGCGTTGTGCCAGGAGGCCTCAATTTGTCTGGGGCCTCTTCCTCCTTAAGTGACACAAAGTCTATGTACATCAGCTCGAGGGTGGGAAACATGATGCACTGTTAACAGTTTTCTGTTTTTTTCGATCCATGATGCGAATTTCTTGCTCAGTGCAGTCCACTAGTCCGAAATTGTATACGGCTATAGGCACTGCCAAACTACCTATTGCTGATATTTTATTCCTGGAATTCAGAGCGGACTGCAGGACCACTCCCTACAAATTCTCTCTTTCATTCTGTCGTTCGAGATGGTTTCACATTCTTCTATGCCCAGATATTTGTAAGTTTTACCTGGCTCAAGATCTTGGATCACAGTGTGCGTATCAATTTCAATGTTCTCAGACGTGAGTTTCCCTCTTTTTAAATTGATTTTTGCACACTTGTCAAGACCAAACTTCATGCAGATGTCATTGCTAAAGTCATTCACGACAGACAACATTTGGGAGAGAATCGCTTCATTCTTAGCAAACACTTTCAGATCATCCATGTAAAACAAATGTGATACTGGCCTTTCATCATCATGGAGCTTAAAACCAAAGTCATCTTGCGACAACTGTCTCGATAGTGGGATCAAACTAATGCAAACCAGCTGAGGGGATAGTGCATCTCCTTGAAAAATACCCCTGTTAATCTGAATACTTCTGGTTTCTACTGCTTCCTTTCCGCTGTGTATTAGTAACCTGGTACTCCACGACTTCATACTAGCCTTGCAAAATTCAATAAGTCTGGGATGAAATCGATAGATCTCCAGGGTCTTCAAAATCCAATCGTGTGGTACACTATCAAAGGCCTTTTGGTAGTCAATCCAAGCCATGCTCAAATTACGTTTGCGTTTCTTTACATCATTCAAAATGACTTTATTCAGTAGCAAGATTTCCTTACAGCCATAAGAGCCTTTACGACATCCTTTTTGTTCAGCTGGCATTAGATGATTCTTATCTAGATGTCTGGACATTTTGTCAGCTATGGTTGCAGTGATAACTTTGTACAGTACTGGCAGACAAGTAATTGGCCTGTAGTTCTTCGCCAAAGAGCTGTCTCCCGCTTTGGGTAGCAAATATGTGATGCCGCGTGTGAGTCATTCCGGGAGTTCCTTTGGGTTTTCTAAAATTTTATGAACAGCCTTTGCTAGATGAGAATGTATTGCTGTTAATTTCTTAATCCAATAAATCTGGATCTTTTCAATCCCGGGGGACTTCCAGTTTCCCATGTTCTTAATTGCTTGGAAGAGATCCTCTTCCGAGAATTGGTGAACTTCTTCCACTGTTTCTACAAGTTCATCGGCAGCATCAACTTCAGATTGAAGCCAAGATGCGTCTTTGTTGTGGGATCTGCTCTCCTCCCGGATTCCTGCCCAAAATGCTTCGACGTCATCTTTTGAAGGAGTAACAGCTTTGCCATTCGGTTTTTGAGTCAGATTGCGATAGAATCTCTTCGCATCTGTTTCAAACAACCGGTTCTGTTAACGGAAATCTATTCTACGTTTGTAACATCTAATTCGTTGAGCCCATGCGTGAATTTTCTCTTTTAGCTTCTCAACAACGCTTGTGCCATTTTCAGTTATTATTATTTCACCAAGACACAGGCCAATTCATATTTCATCGTAATTTAGGAATTTTCGCACAATCCTGCAAGTGTTTAAGATGATTGACTTTTGCATTATTTTGAAAGTATATTTTGGCATTTGAATAAGTTCCAGATTTTTATGGATGTTATTTGGTACAACTCCTGTGCACGAAATGACCAGAGGAATAATATGGACTTTTTGGAGATGCCATAGTACCTTGACTTCTGCTGCTAGTTCTGTGTACTTCGTTATTTTTTCTGCGTGTGCTATTTGAAGATTTGCTGTTTGTGGAATAGTGATGTCAATCAGGTAGCCTATCTTTTGCCGTTTGTCTACGAAGGTTATGTCAGGTCTGTTGTGATGAATGGTTTTATCTGTAATAATTTCTCTGTCATAGTACAACTTATAGTTTGAACTTTCAAGTACAGAATCGGGAACATATTTGTATTATGGACAGGTTGTTTCTTGTAGTTTGGATTTCGCCGCCAGTTTCTGGTGGATAATATTTGCAACTTGATTGTGCCTATAGGTGTAATCTGTATGGGCCATTAATTTACATCCTGATGTGATGTGCTGTATGCTCTCAACTGTTGTATGACATTTTCTACATTTGTCATCTATCGCTTGTTTGAGGATATGTTTTCTGTAACTTTTAGTGTTGATCACTTGATCCTGTATGGCAACCATGAACCCTTCTGTTTCGCCAAATAGATCACCATATTTTAGCCAAGCGTTTGAGGCTTTTGAGTGTACATGAGGTTGCTTGAGATCATTTGCATGTCATCCATGGAGTTCCTTTCTTGACTACATGTCTAGTTTGTGGTTATTATCTGCAAACCGTGAAGAAATATCCAGCTGTTTGTTGTTAAGATCAAGAGGGGTTGATTTGGTATCTGCTTGAACTATTGCAGCGTGTAGTTCTGAAGTTGCCTGTTTCTCATAATAGAAGTTCCTTAATGAATGGATCTGTTTATAGCACAGATTCTTTAGATCTATTAGGCCTCGTCCTCCCTCATTTCGTGGGAGTGTTACTCGTTCTATTGCGCTATTTGGATGGTGATGTCTGAATTTTGTTAGAATTGTGCGAGTCAGTCTCTGGATATCTTCGAGGTCTGTGTCGCTCCACGGTATGATTCCAAATGAGTAGGTATTGTGATATACCAGAACGGGACATGGTTTATTCATAATATTAGTTGTATACGGGGCGACTAAATGGACTTGTAAAATGGCGATATCCGGCCCTAGTAACGCCAGCGCAGAGGGTTGCTATGGTGCAGGGCAGGTAAATAAACTAGCTGCAAGCCTCGTAGGTGCCGGAACGCTGGCTAGATCGATATAATAAAGAATATGTGGTTGGTCGAAAAACGTATGACGGACGAAGGCGCGGCTACATGGGGTTGTAAGAAATGAGCGGGTTGGCGGGGGGCAATTAGACTTTCTGGTGTTTACCGCCGTGTTTTGGAAAAATAGAACGTGAGACGCTACCGACCCATCAAGGGTTGCAAAATACAGAAAAACATTCATTCGGACTTGGAGCTTCGTTGAGTGCAGATCGTTACAGTCTGACTCAGAGTGGTGGAGTGTAGGTCGTGAACTTGGCTCTTGAGTTTCGTGGAGTGCAAATAGTGTGCGGACCTTGTAGTTGAAAGTGAGACTTATACATTTTCGTGCGAAAAGTAACAGTCGTCATCGGACTTAGAAATTATTTGCCGGAGTACATCCGCGGACTTGGGCAGTTTTGGGTGTTCACCGGACGATAGTTCGAACATTAGTATTTTATTAAACTCGTGTGAAAGATTATAAACCTAAAGCGTCGGAAAGAACTTATCTAGATTTTATGCAGTGTGGACTGGATACTTCAGCAACCGCGCAAGATCAGAAGACAGAAGAGCGACTCGGATTCATCGGCCAAGTGAGAAGCGTCTTCGGAACGAGCGGGTCGGCAAGACGGTAACATATACTGCAGTATATTAAAATAATATCTTTTAAAAGGGGTCATGGCCATTAAGTAATCTGTTAAAATTAACATTGAATAAATTGTTAAATTTTGTTCTTTGGAAAAAGAAAAGAGTCTGTTCATTTGTCAATCATAAGCTTCTAATTAGTTGGAAGCAGAGAATTTCCATATTTCAGATTCCACGCCAGGCTGTACAGTCGGCAGATCAGGTAATCGGCTATCTTAGCGATAGCGAATACATGTAATCCGAATCCATCGGCCCAAGCTAGCTGGATGCCCATATAATTTTGACAGAATTAAATAGGGAAAAGTTAGTATTAGTTTATGTCACCTGTTCCTGGCGCCCACATCTTTCTATAAATTCGGAACAGGTCAAACTCACGACAACGTATTACGAAGTGAAGGATGAAGGTATATTTCAAAAATGGCGCGCCAAGTGGGGCATATTTTGTTATAATTTATAACAAAGTGAAGTACGTTAATGGAGTTATTATAAATTATAACAAAGTGATCTGATGGAATCTGAAATTTCGTGATTGACATATGAAACTAACGTGTAATTATAAGAAAGAGCCAAAACCATTTCATTGACGGTATTTGAAAGGAATTTGATAGAGAAAATTCTAATTTGTATTATAATTTTAAGATGGAGACTAGAAGTAAGACAGCACGTGCCGAAAATATTGAAGTAGATAATATGGCGGATACCGGTATGAATCCCGAAGGAGATATTTCGCGAGACGTAGTTGAAATAGAACAGGAAGTAGCGGTATCTACAGTAGTTAATACGGATTCGAGTAATTTAATAATTAAAATGTTAGCTGAAATGAAGGCAGAAATGAACGCTAATAATGCTAAATTAGAAAATAATAATGCGAAATTGGAAAATAAACTTGAAAATATAAAGATAGAAATGAATAGTCAAACACAGGAATTTAAGAATTTTCGCGAAGCCATATGTGAGGAGATATCACAATTACGGACCGAAACAATTAGTGAATTCAGTAATATTTATTCAAAAATAGACTCATTGAATTGTCAAGTAAATCAAATACAGGAAGAACAAAAGGAATGCTTGAATAAAATGAATTCGGAAGTTGTAGCTTTACGGGAAAATGTCACCGCGTTAGAACATTTACAAACTCAACAATGCGAAAAAATGACAAACGTTGAATCGCGTTTAGAATGTTTGAATGATATAGCGCAACAACATGGCGATAAAATAGATAATCTTGAATTAAAAATGGTTGTGACAGACAACAAGGTAGAACAGCAGATACAAGAGGGGCTAAGGAGTATTAAAACCTTGCAAGAGTCCGAATCGGAAAAACAGTTAGCTAATATCAAGGGAAAAATAGATCAATTGGAAAATGAAGTCCTAACACGCGCGCAGGGAAATGTAATAACTTCCGCATCCGCGTTGGTTTTACCAAGCTATTTGAAATTCCATGGGGATGTTAAGGAACAACCTTGGTCATTCATTTCAAAATTAGAAAGCTACTTTACGATCAACAACATTCCGGATAGGTTAAAATTACATGTTGTCGAGCAAGCAATGTCAGCGAAAGCGCATCATTGGTGGACATCTTTAGTTCCAGAACCAACAAGTTATAAAGAGTGGAAAGATAAATTTTTAAGGCGTTATTGGAATGAAAACCATAAATTTGATTTAAAGTATAAATTGATGAGTGAGAAATATAGGAAAGGCGGGGCGGAAACCATGTGCGATTTTGCGACACGCAAAATTGCAGCATTTAAGGCTTGCGAAGAAGGAATAAATAATAATGACTTAATTAGAATTATTATTCGACAGTTGCCAGTTAGTATCCAAAATTTACTATGGAACTCGATGCCCGTAGATTACGAAGATTTGGTGGAGTGGCTTAGCCTCTTTGATCGGACATTGAATGGCGACGGATATCATGATAATATAAATGGAAAGAGTAATGGAACGGGAAAACAAGCCGATAGTGATAATTGCCAAGGAAAGTATAGCTCAGAAGGGAAGGGCGAGCGGGGAAATGAGACCAAGATAGAGTCCAAAAAGTCCGGAAATGGTTATCCGCGACGATTTAAGGATGACAAGAAACACGAACATGTAGAAATTAATGTCATAGAGCAGGAAAACTCCCATTGTTCGAAGTAAATAGGCGGGTTATTTCGAACAATAAGACTGATGAGACGATGAGACGATGATTACAGAGTTGAATAGCATCGAGGTATCAGCGGATGATTTATTAAGAGAAGATACGGACGAACGGGCGGAAAATAGCACGTGTTTAGTGTTGAAGGGGACATTCCGGAATATACCAGTAGACGTTTTGATTGACACAGGTGCCAATGTTTGTGCGGTATCGGAGGAATTGTATAAACAACTAAAGAAAGAAGGGAATAAGATGGAGGAATTACCTACTAGGAAATTGAATATCCGTACAGCTAACGGGAGGCGCATCGAGACAAGAAGTCAGCAGATTTGGGTGGAGCTGGAAGTCCAAGGGGTGACGATACAGTTTCCTGCAATAGTTATAAAGAATTTGATTCGTCCAATCATTTTGGGGATTGATGGCCTGAAGATGTGTGACGCCAAGGTCGACGTAGGTAACAGGAGTATATTGTTACGAACTGACAAAGGGCAACAACATTGTTTAGGGATCAAGGACCAGGAGGGCGAAGATTTGTGTATTTGTGATGTTGCGGAACTAATCGAAGAGACCAGGGACCAGATTCAAGCTGCAGCCGAGAATGCGGTCGATGAAAATGGTGTAGATGTTAGCCATTCCGTTGAGACGTTAGTGAGCAAATATCGAGATGTTTTCGAAGGTTCGAAGGATCCTGTAAAGGGATATCAATTTAAAATTGAATTAATGGATGAGGAACCCTTAAATGTTAAGCAATACCCGATCCCACATATATTTAAAGCCGAGGTACGGAAACAAATCAACGCGATGCTTGAGGATGGTATCATAAAAAAATCTATGACACCGTATGTGAGCCCGATAGTAATAGTCCGAAAGAAAGATAATAAGATCCGATTCTGTATCGATGCTAGGAAACTTAATAGCAAAACCATTGCTCGTCATGAGAAACCGCCAAAATTGGAAGAGATGATGTTGAAAATAAAAGGAGCCCGGATATTTACAGGACTGGATTTTACGGCGTCGTATTGGCAAATTGGATTACACCCAGAATCCCAAAAATTTGTTAGTTTTGCATTCGAAGGCAATACTTATAGTTTTCAAAGGATGGCTTTCGGATTGAAGAATAGTGGCGCAGCCTTAATTAGTTACTTAGATGATGTGATTCCGGCTGAACTGAAGGAAACAACTCTGATGTATGTCGACGACATTGTGTTATTTTCTAGCAAAATGCGCGAACACTTAAGGAAACTGGAAAAATTATTTAAAGTCTTTCGGGCACATAACCTTAAATTGAATATTAGGAAATGTCAGTTCGGTAGAAAGAGCATTGAATTCATGGGGCACGTCATATCCGATCAGGGAATGTCCATACAAGATCGGAAAAGAGAATTGATCAAGAATCTTCCACGACCACGGAATGTAAGGGAAGTTAGGAGATTAATTGGGGTGTGTAATTATTATTCACGGTTTTGTAAAGGATATTCAGAAGTTATACACCCAATAATAGAACTATTAAGAAAGGGGAAGAAATGGGTATGGGACGCCAGATGTCAAGACGCGTTTGAAAAATTGAAAAAACTTTTTGATAAGACGTTCCTGATCAGCTATCCGGATTTTGACAAAAGAATGTATTTACAAGTAGATAGTAGCGGATTTGCAATGGGAGCGGTACTTTTTCAACTCGATGAAGATAATAAGCAGAAAATAATCGCCCTAGAAAGCCGCGTGTTGACCCCTAGTGAACGACATTTTACTACTAGTGAAAGAGAAGCATTAGGGGATTGTTTGGGCTACGCAAAAGTTAAGAACAATGTTGATTGGACAACAATTCACCGTCATCACTGATCATAAGGCTTTGATTTTCCTAATGAGGAGCCATTTAAATAATGATAGATTGTTGAGATGGTCACTATGGCTTCAACAATTTGAGTTTGACATCCAGTACTGTGAAGGTCGCGACAATGTTTTGCCAGATTATTTGTCGAGAATAAAATTTAAGAAAATGGATTATAGTACGGAATCGGATATAAATGCTATGCAGTTAACGAAAATACAACCGAAATGGACGAAGGAGGAATTATCAAAAATTCAAAGGGAGGATCCTATGGGGAAACGAATCATTGAGCATTTTTTAGCGGAAGATTCCGACCGACGACGGGATGATCCGAAATTTTCAATGTGGAAAATGTACGAAGGGATACTACTACATCGAATTAAGAATCGGGGAACACAGTATCAAATTTGGATACCCGAGGCACATAGGCGAGAGCTTATTCGATCAACTCATCAACATTTCGGCCATTTCGGATGTAACCAAAATTGAAATTATTCTTCGATCAAAATGTTATTGGAAAGGCATGGGGCGACAAATTCGCAAGCAGATTAGTGAGTGTGACGTTTGTCAAAAAACTAAACAGCCCAATAAAAAGTATGAAGGAAGTAGAGAATCGATAATACCTATGTCACCTAAGGAAATATACGCCGTGGATCTCTATGGGCCGATGCCGAAATCTAAATTTGGAAATCAATATTTGTTGGTAATAATGGATGTTTTTTCCAAAATAGTAAAATTATATCCCATTAGAAAGGCGAATGCACAGAGTTGCATTACGCAATGTCGCAAATTTTTTGAAGAATTCGGTGTACCGAGAAAAGTTATTAGTGACTTGGGAACGCAATTTACTAGCGGAAAATGGGAACAAGAGATGGGAAAAAGTGGGGTGCAAGTAGGTTATACAACGGTACGGAATCCTCAAGCTAACCCCAGTGAGAGAATTATGAAAGAAATTCACGACTATTTAGAGTATACATTTCGGAATGTCACAACCGATGGATGGAGGCCGTTCCTTTATTAAATTATGTGTTAAATCATGTTCCTCATGGAAGTACGCGAAATACGCCGATAGAGATTCATATGGGGAGAACAGGAGAAAAATACCCGTTCAAGGGGATAGAAGTACCTCCGGAAATCAGTGGGACTTCAAATAATAATAATAACATAAGCATAGTTTATGATAACTTGAAGGAAGCAGCTGCAAGAAGGAAGATAAAGCAGAAGCAATATTTTAAAGGCGAATATAAAGAAAATGACGAAGTATTGATTAGAGTGCCTCAAGTATCTTCGGTGGATAAAAGGTTATTTCATAAATTTTTTCCTCTGTATAAAGGACCGTACCGAATTGTCAAGGTATTAAGTAAAAACGCGGTAATTCTAAAAGATGAAAACGGCAAACAGATGGGGACCTATAATTACAGAAATATCAAACCGTATAAAAGGGACGATACCTACGACTGAAGATTTGTGTCATTGTAAATAGTTTTGTATATAGTAGTGTATAATAGTTTGTTTGTTTTGTTGTGTTGTTTGTCGTTGGAACGTGCAAGGAATTTCAATTAATATGTTAATAATAGGCAATAAGGCGATACGCAATGAAATGGTTAAAACTATGTTGGCATGTTCACAAATTAATGTAAATAGTTGTAAGGCTGCAAGAGTACAGTGCAGTGCTCAGTGTCAGTACAGTGCAAAGTGTCAGTGAGTTCAGCGTGACGAAGCATGAAGAAAGTTCTAATATGGTCTTGTCATTTAGTTAGGTGGTAGCAAACAAAATGACGCTTGGAGAGGGGATGTTGTGATATACCAGAACGGGACATGGTTTATTCATAATATTAGTTGTATACGGGGCGACTAAATGGACTTGTAAAATGGCGATATCCGGCCCTAGTAACGCCAGCGCAGAGGGTTGCTATGGTGCAGGGCAGGTAAATAAACTAGCTGCAAGCCTCGTAGGTGCCGGAACGCTGGCTAGATCGATATAATAAAGAATATGTGGTTGGTCGAAAAACGTATGACGGACGAAGGCGCGGCTACATGGGGTTGTAAGAAATGAGCGGGTTGGCGGGGGGCAATTAGACTTTCTGGTGTTTACCGCCGTGTTTTGGAAAAATAGAACGTGAGACGCTACCGACCCATCAAGGGTTGCAAAATACAGAAAAACATTCATTCGGACTTGGAGCTTCGTTGAGTGCAGATCGTTACAGTCTGACTCAGAGTGGTGGAGTGTAGGTCGTGAACTTGGCTCTTGAGTTTCGTGGAGTGCAAATAGTGTGCGGACCTTGTAGTTGAAAGTGAGACTTATACATTTTCGTGCGAAAAGTAACAGTCGTCATCGGACTTAGAAATTATTTGCCGGAGTACATCCGCGGACTTGGGCAGTTTTGGGTGTTCACCGGACGATAGTTCGAACATTAGTATTTTATTAAACTCGTGTGAAAGATTATAAACCTAAAGCGTCGGAAAGAACTTATCTAGATTTTATGCAGTGTGGACTGGATACTTCAGCAACCGCGCAAGATCAGAAGACAGAAGAGCGACTCGGATTCATCGGCCAAGTGAGAAGCGTCTTCGGAACGAGCGGGTCGGCAAGACGGTAACATATACTGCAGTATATTAAAATAATATCTTTTAAAAGGGGTCATGGCCATTAAGTAATCTGTTAAAATTAACATTGAATAAATTGTTAAATTTTGTTCTTTGGAAAAAGAAAAGAGTCTGTTCATTTGTCAATCATAAGCTTCTAATTAGTTGGAAGCAGAGAATTTCCATATTTCAGATTCCACGCCAGGCTGTACAGTCGGCAGATCAGGTAATCGGCTATCTTAGCGATAGCGAATACATGTAATCCGAATCCATCGGCCCAAGCTAGCTGGATGCCCATATAATTTTGACAGAATTAAATAGGGAAAAGTTAGTATTAGTTTATGTCACCTGTTCCTGGCGCCCACATCTTTCTATAAATTCGGAACAGGTCAAACTCACGACAACGTATTACGAAGTGAAGGATGAAGGTATATTTCAGTATATACTGGTACTGCAAATGTGTTAATTGCTTTTATCATGTTCTTGCCTGTTAATTTGGTTTTCAGGAGTGCCGTGATTCTCGATTTGTACAGTTTTTGTCAGTGATTGTTTGATTGCCTTATTGTCTGTGATTGCTGCCTGATCGAATCCTAAGTATTTGTATATTTCTTCATCATTCATTGCCTGTATCGTCATTTGATCACTGAGGGTATTGTCTATCTTCTGTAACTTTCCTGTTTTGTCTACGTGAAGTGTCTTACATTTGTCAATGCCAAAACTCATATGGATGTCTTCAGAAAATGTTCGAGTTATTTCAAGGAGATATTGAAGCTGTCTATCTGTCGAACTGTAAAGTTTGATGTCATCCATGTACATTAGATGTGATATGGTATGGATGGTTTTCTTATTTTTACGAATTTTGAATCCATAGTGAGTACTATTAAGTTGTGTTGACAAGGGGTTTAGAGCCAGACAGAACAACAATGGGCTTAAGGAGTCCCCTTGGAAGATTCCTCGCTTAATTCTGATGTCTTTTGTTGTGATTGTGAAATCTTGCTGCCTTAAGGACAATGTTGTTCTCCAATGAGTCATGATCTGCTCCAGAAAGTTAATGATGGTTTCATTAATTTTGTATATGCGGAGAACTTCAATAAGCCAACTGTGAGGAACGCTATCGAATGCTTTCTTGTAGTCAATGTAAGCCAGGTGCAAGTTTCTATGGTTTTTATGTGCTTGCTGGAGAATAACCATATCTGTTAGGAGTTGTTCTTTACATCCTTTATGTAGTCGTCTGCAACCTTTCTGTTGTTCTGTCATTATTTCTCTGTCCTCAATATAATCTTGAATTTTACTTGTAATGCATGACGTCAAGATTTTGTACATTGTGGGGAGGCAGGTGATTGGACGGTATTGAGAAGGGTTCTGTGTGTCTCTACTTTTGGGTTTCATGTACGTAATACCTTTCGTTAGGAATAAAGGCATGTCTTCTGGACTGTTAATGACTTGTGTGAAGCACTGGGCCAACGTATGGTGAAGCGATGTAAACTGCTTGTACCAGAAATTTGAACGTGTTCTGGGCTAGGGGCTTTCCAGTTGTGGGTTTTTGCAATTGCAGTGCTGACGTCTTTTACTGTGATCTTCTGATATAACATTGGCTCTAGAGTTTTGAACATTATTATTTCTTCCTTAATCCAATGTGCCTCACTATTGTGATGATGAGTTTCTGACCAAATGCCTGACCAGTACTGTTCCAAATTTTGTTGATCTGGTACACCGTTGTTCTCTTGTTGGAATTGCTATTTGGTTTGAGTTTTTGATAGAACACTTTTTCATTCTGACGAAACATTGAATTTTGTAGTTTGTGCGTTCTGTTGTTTCTTTGTATCGTCTAAGTCTTTGTGATTTAGCTGCAAGCTTCTGTTTTAGTTCATCTAAATGTTCAGCTATTAAATTTGGATCAACGATTTTATCACCCTGGTCCTTGTGTTTTCTTAATTCATGTTCCTGATGACCGTGTTTTCTGATCTTTGCAAGTGTTTTCTTAATTTCTTCGCTAATTTATGTTGTTTGGTTGGTTCAAATATTGCGTTACTCTGCCTATTTCTTGTCTAAGATATTGGATTTGATTTTCGAGTCTTTGCTGCCATGGCGGTTTAGTATTTATCTTGTTTGACGTCCTTTTCTGACTTTCTAACTGATCCTTTAATTTGAAACCAGCTTTTACAGCTACGGTAGCAGCTGCACAGTAAACTATAGCATGTATGTCTGTTAAAGTGTCTTCTTCTTTGATCTGGAAGGGCAAGACATGTTCATTTATATATTGGATAATTTGGGTGAGCCTGTCCTTTCTATTGATGTTGAGTTTAGGAATTCTGGGGCGAAGTGTTGGATCTAATCCTGAGTACTTGAGAAAAAGTTCCTGGTATATATCAATTATGTCTGACATATTATCTTCCTTGGCACCTGCTGTTGATGGATCCTGATTTGCTTCATCTAATTGGGTTGAATTTGTGAAACTACGTG
>JAHLJT010004567.1:176572025-176599525 GCA_031308135.1 Acheta domesticus
AAGTGGGGCATATTTTGTTATAATTTATAACAAAGTGAAGTACGTTAATGGAGTTATTATAAATTATAACAAAGTGATCTGATGGAATCTGAAATTTCGTGATTGACATATGAAACTAACGTGTAATTATAAGAAAGAGCCAAAACCATTTCATTGACGGTATTTGAAAGGAATTTGATAGAGAAAATTCTAATTTGTATTATAATTTTAAGATGGAGACTAGAAGTAGACAGCACGTGCCGAAATATTGAAGTAGATAATATGGGCGGATACCGGTATGAATCCCGAAGGAGATATTTCGCGAGACGTAGTTGAAATAGAACAGGAAGTAGGCGGTATCTACAGTAGTTAATACGGATTCGAGTAATTTAATAATTAAAATGTTAGCTGAAATGAAGGCAGAACATGAACGCTAATAATGCTAATTAGAAAATAATAATGCGAAATGGAAAATAAACTTGAAAATATAAAGATAGAAAGTGAATATGTCAAACACAGGAATTAAGAATTTTCGCGAAGCCATATGTGAGGAGATATCACAATTACGGACGCGAAACCAATTAGTGAATTCAGTAATATTTATTCAAAATAGACTCATTGAATTGTCAAGTAAATCAAATACAGGAAGAACAAAAGGAATGCTTGAATAAAATGAATTCGGAAGTTGTAGCTTTACGGGAAAATGTCACCGCGTTAGAACATTACAAACTCAACAATGGCAAAAAATGACAAACGTTGAATCGCGTTTAGGAATGTTTGAATGATATAGCGCAACAACATGGGCGATAAAATAGATAATCTTGAATTAAAAATGGTTGTGACAGACAACAAGTGTAGAACAGCAGATACAAGCGGGGCCTAAGGAGTATTAAAACCTTGCAAGAGTCCGAATCGGAAAAACAGTTAGCTATATCAAGGGAAAAATAGATCAATTGGAAAATGAAGTCCTAACACGCGCGCAGGGAAATGTAAATAACTTCCGCATCCGCGTTGGTTTTACCAAGCTATTTGAAATTCCATGGGGATGTTAAGGAACACCTTGGTCATTCATTTCAAAATTAGAAAGCTACTTTACGATCAACAACATTCCGGATAGGTTAAAATTACATGTTGTCGAGCAAGCAATGTCAGCGAAAGCGCATCATTGGTGGACATCTTTAGTTCCAGAACCAACAAGTTATAAAGAGTTGGAAGATAATTTTTAAGGCGTTATTGGAATGAAAACCATAAATTTGATTTAAAGTATAAATTGATGAGTGAGAAATATAGGAAAGGCGGGGCGGAAACCATGTGCGATTTTGCGACACGCAAAAATTGGCAGCATTTAAGGGCTTGCGAAAGGAAGGAATAAATAATAATGACTTAATTAGAATTATTATTCGACAGTTGCCAGTTAGTATCCAAAATTTACTATGGAACTCGATGCCCGTAGAATTACGAAGATTTGGTGGAGTGGCTTAGCCCTCTTTGATCGGACATTGAATGGCGACGGGATATCATGATAATATAAATGGAAAGAGTAATGGAACGGGAAAACAAGCCGATAGTGATAAGTGCCAAGGAAAGTATAGCTCAGAAGGGAAGGGCGAGCGGGAAATGAGACCAAGATAGAGTCCAAAAAGTCCGGAAATGGTTATACCGCGACGATTTAAGGCATGACAAGAAACACAACATGTAGAAATTAATGTCATAGAGCAGGAAAACTCCCATGTTCGAAGTAAATAGGCGGGTTATTTCGACCAATAAGACTGAGTGAGACGATGAGACGATGATTACAGAGTTGAATAGCATCGAGGTATCAGCGGATGATTTATTAAGAGAGATACGGACGAACGGGCGGAAATAGAACGTGTTTAGTGTTGAAGGGACATTCCGGAATATACCAGTAGACGTTTTGATTGACACAGGTGCCAATGTTTGTGCGGTATCGGAGGAATTGTATAAACAACTAAGAAAGAAGGGGAATAAGATGGAGGAATTACCTACTAGGAAATTGAATATCCGTACAGCTACGGACGGGCGCCTCGAGACAAGAAGTCAGCAATATTTGGCTGGAGCTGGAAGTCCAAGGGGTGACCGATACAGTTTCCTGCAATAGTTATAAGAATTTGATTCGTCCAATCATTTTGGGGATTGATGGCCTGAAGATGTGGTGACGCCAAGGTCGACGTAGGGTAACAGGCAGTATATTGTTACGAACTGACAAAGGGCAACAGCATTGTTTAGGGATCAGGACCAGGAGGCGGAAGATTGTGTATTGTGATGTTGCTGAACTAATCGAAGGAGACCAGGACCAGATTCAAGCTGCAGCCGAGATGCGGTCGATGAAATGGTGTAGATGTTAGCCATTCCGTTGAGACGTTAGTGAGCAAATATCGAGATGTTTCGAAGGTTCGAAGGATCCTGTAAAGGGATATCAATTTAACAATTGAATTAATGGATGAGGAACCCTTAAATGTTAAGCAATAACCGATCCCAGCATATATTTAAAGCCGAGGTACGGAAACAAATCAACGCGATGCTTGAGGATGGTATCATAAAAAAATCTATGACACCGTATGTGAGCCCGATAGTAATATCCGAAAGAAAGATAATAAGATCCGATTCTTGTATCGATGCTAGGGAAACTTATAGCGCAAACCATTGCTCGTCATGAGAACCCGGCCAAAATTGGAAGAGACTGATGTTGAAATAAAAGGAGCCGCGGATATTTACAGGACTGATTTTACGGCGTCGTATTGGCAAATTGGATTACACCCAGAATCCCAAAAATTTGTGTAGTCTTTGCATTCGAAGGCAATACGTATAGTTTTCAAAGGATGGCTTTCGGATTGAAGAATAATGGCGCAGCCTTAATTAGTTACTTAGAATGATGTGATTCCGGCTGAACTGAAAGGAAACACTCTGATGTATGTCGACGACATTGTGTTATTTTCTAGCAAAATGCGCGAACACTTAAAGGAAACTGGAAAAATTATTAAAGTCTTTCGGGCACATAACCTTAAAATTGAATATTAGGAAATGTCAGTTCGGTAGAACAGAGCATTGAATTCATGGGGCACGTCATATCCGATCAGGGAATGTTCCATACAAGATCGGAAAAGAGAATTGATCAAGAATCTTCCACGACCACGGAATGTAAGGGAAGTTAGGAGATTAATTGGGTGTGTAATTATTATTCACGTTTTGTAAAGGATATTCAGAAGTTATACACCCCAATAATAGAACTATTAAGGAAAGGGGAAGAAATGGGTATGGGACGCCAGATGTCAAGACGCGTTTGAAAAAATTGAAAAAAACTTTTTGATAAGACGTTCCTGATCAGCTATCCGGATTTTGACAAAAGAATGTATTTACAAGTAGATAGTAGGCGGATTTGCAATGGGAGCGGTACTTTTTCAACTCGATGAAGATAATAAGCAGAAAATAATCGCCCTAGAAAGCCGCGTGTTGACCCCTAGTGAACGACATTTTACTACTAGTGAAAGAGAAGCATTAGGGATTGTTTGGGCTACGCAAAAGTTAAGAACAATGTTGATTGGACAACAATTCACCGTCATCACTGATCATAAGGCTTTGATTTTCCTAATGAGGAGCCATTTAAATAATGATAGATTGTTGAGATGGTCACTATGGCTTCAACAATTTGAGTTTGACATCCAGTACTGTGAAGGTCGCGACAATGTTTTGCCAGATTATTTGTCGAGAATAAAATTTAAGAAAATGGATTATAGTACGGAATCGGATATAAATGCTATGCAGTTAACGAAAATACAACCGAAATGGACGAAGGAGGAATTATCAAAAATTCAAAGGGAGGATCCTATGGGGAAACGAATCATTGAGCATTTTTTAGCGGAAGATTCCGACCGACGACGGGATGATCCGAAATTTTCAATGTGGAAAATGTACGAAGGGATACTACTACATCGAATTAAGAATCGGGGAACACAGTATCAAATTTGGATACCCGAGGCACATAGGCGAGAGCTTATTCGATCAACTCATCAACATTTCGGCCATTTCGGATGTAACCAAAATTGAAATTATTCTTCGATCAAAATGTTATTGGAAAGGCATGGGGCGACAAATTCGCAAGCAGATTAGTGAGTGTGACGTTTGTCAAAAAACTAAACAGCCCAATAAAAAGTATGAAGGAAGTAGAGAATCGATAATACCTATGTCACCTAAGGAAATATACGCCGTGGATCTCTATGGGCCGATGCCGAAATCTAAATTTGGAAATCAATATTTGTTGGTAATAATGGATGTTTTTTCCAAAATAGTAAAATTATATCCCATTAGAAAGGCGAATGCACAGAGTTGCATTACGCAATGTCGCAAATTTTTTGAAGAATTCGGTGTACCGAGAAAAGTTATTAGTGACTTGGGAACGCAATTTACTAGCGGAAAATGGGAACAAGAGATGGGAAAAAGTGGGGTGCAAGTAGGTTATACAACGGTACGGAATCCTCAAGCTAACCCCAGTGAGAGAATTATGAAAGAAATTTCACGACTATTTAGAGTATACATTTCGGAATGTCACAACCGATGGATGGAGGCCGTTCCTTTATTAAATTATGTGTTAAATCATGTTCCTCATGGAAGTACGCGAAATACGCCGATAGAGATTCATATGGGGAGAACAGGAGAAAAATACCCGTTCAAGGGGATAGAAGTACCTCCGGAAATCAGTGGGACTTCAAATAATAATAATAACATAAGCATAGTTTATGATAACTTGAAGGAAGCAGCTGCAAGAAGGAAGATAAAGCAGAAGCAATATTTTAAAGGCGAATATAAAGAAAATGACGAAGTATTGATTAGAGTGCCTCAAGTATCTTCGGTGGATAAAAGGTTATTTCATAAATTTTTTCCTCTGTATAAAGGACCGTACCGAATTGTCAAGGTATTAAGTAAAAACGCGGTAATTCTAAAAGATGAAAACGGCAAACAGATGGGGACCTATAATTACAGAAATATCAAACCGTATAAAAGGGACGATACCTACGACTGAAGATTTGTGTCATTGTAAATAGTTTTGTATATAGTAGTGTATAATAGTTTGTTTGTTTTGTTGTGTTGTTTGTCGTTGGAACGTGCAAGGAATTTCAATTAATATGTTAATAATAGGCAATAAGGCGATACGCAATGAAATGGTTAAAACTATGTTGGCATGTTCACAAATTAATGTAAATAGTTGTAAGGCTGCAAGAGTACAGTGCAGTGCTCAGTGTCAGTACAGTGCAAAGTGTCAGTGAGTTCAGCGTGACGAAGCATGAAGAAAGTTCTAATATGGTCTTGTCATTTAGTTAGGTGGTAGCAAACAAAATGACGCTTGGAGAGGGGATGTTGTGATATACCAGAACGGGACATGGTTTATTCATAATATTAGTTGTATACGGGGCGACTAAATGGACTTGTAAAATGGCGATATCCGGCCCTAGTAACGCCAGCGCAGAGGGTTGCTATGGTGCAGGGCAGGTAAATAAACTAGCTGCAAGCCTCGTAGGTGCCGGAACGCTGGCTAGATCGATATAATAAAGAATATGTGGTTGGTCGAAAAACGTATGACGGACGAAGGCGCGGCTACATGGGGTTGTAAGAAATGAGCGGGTTGGCGGGGGGCAATTAGACTTTCTGGTGTTTACCGCCGTGTTTTGGAAAAATAGAACGTGAGACGCTACCGACCCATCAAGGGTTGCAAAATACAGAAAAACATTCATTCGGACTTGGAGCTTCGTTGAGTGCAGATCGTTACAGTCTGACTCAGAGTGGTGGAGTGTAGGTCGTGAACTTGGCTCTTGAGTTTCGTGGAGTGCAAATAGTGTGCGGACCTTGTAGTTGAAAGTGAGACTTATACATTTTCGTGCGAAAAGTAACAGTCGTCATCGGACTTAGAAATTATTTGCCGGAGTACATCCGCGGACTTGGGCAGTTTTGGGTGTTCACCGGACGATAGTTCGAACATTAGTATTTTATTAAACTCGTGTGAAAGATTATAAACCTAAAGCGTCGGAAAGAACTTATCTAGATTTTATGCAGTGTGGACTGGATACTTCAGCAACCGCGCAAGATCAGAAGACAGAAGAGCGACTCGGATTCATCGGCCAAGTGAGAAGCGTCTTCGGAACGAGCGGGTCGGCAAGACGGTAACATATACTGCAGTATATTAAAATAATATCTTTTAAAAGGGGTCATGGCCATTAAGTAATCTGTTAAAATTAACATTGAATAAATTGTTAAATTTTGTTCTTTGGAAAAAGAAAAGAGTCTGTTCATTTGTCAATCATAAGCTTCTAATTAGTTGGAAGCAGAGAATTTCCATATTTCAGATTCCACGCCAGGCTGTACAGTCGGCAGATCAGGTAATCGGCTATCTTAGCGATAGCGAATACATGTAATCCGAATCCATCGGCCCAAGCTAGCTGGATGCCCATATAATTTTGACAGAATTAAATAGGGAAAAGTTAGTATTAGTTTATGTCACCTGTTCCTGGCGCCCACATCTTTCTATAAATTCGGAACAGGTCAAACTCACGACAACGTATTACGAAGTGAAGGATGAAGGTATATTTCAGTATATACTGGTACTGCAAATGTGTTAATTGCTTTTATCATGTTCTTGCCTGTTAATTTGGTTTTCAGGAGTGCCGTGATTCTCGATTTGTACAGTTTTGTCAGTGATTGTTTGATTGCCTTATTGTCTGTGATTGCTGCCTGATCGAATCCTAAGTATTTGTATATTTCTTCATCATTCATTGCCTGTATCGTCATTTGATCACTGAGGGTATTGTCTATCTTCTGTAACTTTCCTGTTTTGTCTACGTGAAGTGTCTTACATTTGTCAATGCCAAAACTCATATGGATGTCTTCAGAAAATGTTCGAGTTATTTCAAGGAGATATTGAAGCTGTCTATCTGTCGAACTGTAAAGTTTGATGTCATCCATGTACATTAGATGTGATATGGTATGGATGGTTTTCTTATTTTTACGAATTTTGAATCCATAGTGAGTACTATTAAGTTGTGTTGACAAGGGGTTTAGAGCCAGACAGAACAACAATGGGCTTAAGGAGTCCCCTTGGAAGATTCCTCGCTTAATTCTGATGTCTTTTGTTGTGATTGTGAAATCTTGCTGCCTTAAGGACAATGTTGTTCTCCAATGAGTCATGATCTGCTCCAGAAAGTTAATGATGGTTTCATTAATTTTGTATATGCGGAGAACTTCAATAAGCCAACTGTGAGGAACGCTATCGAATGCTTTCTTGTAGTCAATGTAAGCCAGGTGCAAGTTTCTATGGTTTTTATGTGCTTGCTGGAGAATAACCATATCTGTTAGGAGTTGTTCTTTACATCCTTTATGTAGTCGTCTGCAACCTTTCTGTTGTTCTGTCATTATTTCTCTGTCCTCAATATAATCTTGAATTTACTTGTAATGCATGACGTCAAGATTTTGTACATTGTGGGGAGGCAGGTGATTGGACGGTATTGAGAAGGGTTCTGTGTGTCTCTACTTTTGGGTTTCATGTACGTAATACCTTTCGTTAGGAATAAAGGCATGTCTTCTGGACTGTTAATGACTTGTGTGAAGCACTGGGCCAACGTATGGTGAAGCGATGTAAACTGCTTGTACCAGAAATTTTGAACGTGTTCTGGGCTAGGGGCTTTCCAGTTGTGGGTTTTTGCAATTGCAGTGCTGACGTCTTTTACTGTGATCTTCTGATATAACATTGGCTCTAGAGTTTGAACATTATTTATTTCTTCCTTAATCCAATGTGCCTCACTATTGTGATGATGAGTTTCTGACCAAATGCCTGACCAGTACTGTTCCAAATTTTGTTGATCTGGTACACCGTTGTTCTCTTGTTGGAAATTGCTATTTGGTTTGAGTTTTTGATAGAACACTTTTTCATTCTGACGAAACATTGAATTTTGTAGTTTGCGTTCTGTTGTTTCTTTGTATCGTCTAAGTCTTTGTGATTTAGCTGCAAGCTTCTGTTTTAGTTCATCTAAATGTTCAGCTATTAAATTTGGATCAACGATTTTATCACCCTGGTCCTTGTGTTTTCTTAATTCATGTTCCTGATGACCGTGTTTTCTGATCTTTGCAAGTGTTTTCTTAATTTTCTTCGCTAATTTATTGTTGTTTGGTTGGTTCAAATATTGCGTTACTCTGCCTATTTCTTGTCTAAGATATTGGATTTGATTTTCGAGTCTTTGCTGCCATGGCGGTTTAGTATTTATCTTGTTTGACGTCCTTTTCTGACTTTCTAACTGATCCTTTAATTTGAAACCAGCTTTTACAGCTACGGTAGCAGCTGCACAGTAAACTATAGCATGTATGTCTGTTAAAGTGTCTTCTTCTTTGATCTGGAAGGGCAAGACATGTTCATTTATATATTGGATAATTTGGGTGAGCCTGTCCTTTCTATTGATGTTGAGTTTAGGAATTCTGGGGCGAAGTGTTGGATCTAATCCTGAGTACTTGAGAAAAAGTTCCTGGTATATATCAATTATGTCTGACATATTATCTTCCTTGGCACCTGCTGTTGATGGATCCTGATTTGCTTCATCTAATTGGGTTGAATTTGGAACTACGTGTGAATCTGCGATAGTTTGTGTCAAGGGGCACCCATTGTTGGAGGAAGAGATTTCTTCTGCTACTTCCTGTTTAATTTGTTCCAACCTTACTTTTGGGATTAGATTGTTTGTAAGTATAGCTCTTTTCTGATCTACAAGCCTTTGCTCTGTGACGACAATATGGGGAAACTTCTCTCTAAATTCAGCATGCAGAGATTGTCTGTATCCAATCATTTCTGTTTCTAAACGTGTGGCTCTGTAGTAGACGCGCATTATATACTCATTTAAGTTACTCGTCCACTTCATACGTTGCCTCACTTTCCCTGCTTTGGTGGTTGCGAGCAGCTGCTCGAGCAAAACACTGTCGGCAGGTGAAGCCACAGATTACGGGTTGCTTCTTTGGGATTTGGTTGTAGTTTGTTCGGGTGACCCGGTAGGCGCCCGCCTGGTCAGCGTCCTACCACCGGTGGCTCGCATGCTGTCACGGCCGGCACCGGCTCCAGACGTGCCCCGGCGCTCCCCGGGCAGCGGCTCTTTTTCCGAGGCCTTACGACTTCTTAAACGTCTCTCCATTTCAGAATGGTGATTGCCATTGCCCCTAGCACCTTTGTAGTCGGTGACAATTGCTCATCTTCCACGCGGCACAGTTGTTCTTGCTAACACGTAGGGTTGGACTTAAAGAAGACTTGCAGAAAGAGGGGGAGGGGAAAAGAGAGTATTGTGGGGAATAGGGGGATGTTTATTATTGTGGGGAATAGGGGGAATTATTATTATTATTATTATTATTATTATTATTATTATTATTATTATTACGTATTCTGGAAGAACGCTACACCTCCGCATATGCGCACACAATTTAAGGGAACCAACAGTCAGTCAATCATCAGAAGCTGGCTCTTGAACACTCCACACATGGAAAGGACGTTATATTTCGGGACGTGATGAACGCTGTATCCCGTATGAGAGACTACAGGGAGTTTTGCACGCCATAGCAGACAGCACTAACGATCTTCTACGCATGCGCAGATGCACAGAAGTGATGTGAAACTGCGCATGCGTCGAAGATCGAAGCTGTTCACTATAGCGTGCAAAACTCCCTGTAGTCTCTCATACGGGCTACAGCGTTCATCACGTCTCGGAAGATCGTCAGTTCCATGTGTGGAACCATATATGGCGTGCAAAAACTCCCTTATCATTCGTACTGAATTGGTAACGCGTCGGAACTCATGGAACCGGTCTTCGCTACGGCACTGCTCTCCATCCCAGAACGTAGCATCTGATGTTGGGCTAAGAACTGTTGGAACAGGGCTGTCAAAATTGGGCGTATGGGCCACATCAAATTGTAGTTACGGCGCGTGCCGCACCGTAATTCTCTCTCTCTCTCTCTCTCTCTCTCTCTCTCTCTCTATATATATATATATATATATATATATATATATATATATATATATATATATATATATATATCTTTAATTATTGAATGACCTACGTATATACGTACTTTTATTCAACGTACTCGTACCTCGTTCTTTTATTCAACATACTTAATGATTAAGGTACATGCAGCGAGAAAATTAATATTACAGTTATGTCATTATCAGAATGCGTAACAGAATAAATAAAAAAAACAAATTTGATTGATATAATAAAATTTTTCAAAGCAGTCGCGGTCCGCACAAAAAGATCTGGCGGGCCGCATGCGGCCGCCAATTGGAAAGCCCTGTGTTGGGAGATTGTTACCCCGGTCCCCTTCACATTTTTTCACAATACCCCTCGAAGCATGCGGGCGGGTGCTACCAGCTCCCTGTCAGTGGTTCCTTGTACAGCACTAGGCGCAAGGGTGAGAATAAAGACTAGGAACTAAAATTCGCGATGAAAAATAAAGAGTATTTACTTTCTTGAAGTATTTTTTATCGTTTTGGAATTCAGCTTTCACAGTTTTGCCAGGAATTAAACCGGAAATAGTGCTTCCTTTGCTATAATCACCCCTGCTTTTGACTGGACTAAAGGCGATAATCACCCTTTCATCACGAACAGGCCTACTAGCTAAGGTGGCTCTGGATGTCAACTGATGTAACTGTAGTGCCTCTGACCTGGAGGTCCTAGAGTTCGAGCCCCGACGGGTTTTTCGACACTAGCTACATAGCAAGGTCGAATCCAACCTGACAGGAGGAGAATTCTAGTGGTCGGCTGCTTTGTTCGACAGTTTCTCCGATTAACACTAGGCAAATGCTTGAGCAATAATTTAACATTATTAAATGAATATGGTCACAGATTTTTACAACAGTCAAAAATGTTTATTCAGATTTTCAGGTAGAAAGATAATGAGTTCTCATAGCAACGTTTCGAGGAATATTTTCCCCCATCTTCAGGCTAAAAACAGTACAGAAAAGGAGATATAATCCAAAAATTGTAAAGAATGTGATTCAAAGAAAAAAAGAATACAAAATTTATTGTACTGAAAAAGTTAATCCAATAAAGTACTCGATGTAATCAAAAAAATTATATCTCCTTTTCTGTACTGTTTTTAGCCTGAAGGTGGGGAAAATATTCCTCGAAACGTCGCTATGTGAACTCATTATCTTTCTACCTGAAAATCTGAATAAACATTTTTGTCTGTTGTAAAAATCTGTAGCCATATTCTTTTAATAATATTGACTAGTGAAACACAATATTCTCATTGAAGTGTTACAATACTCTAACAAACGGGCCGCGCGCGATCTTTCCTTCTTTTTCCTATCTTCATTCCTTACTTACACTCACACACACTTACATGCACTTCACTATCACAGATGTTGGGAGCTTATACTTCGGTTTTTCTTTCTTGGCGCACAGGGGTGTGTCAATAAAATGGAATATCTCACGGTATTTGCCTCGTTCTCAGTTGTGCCGCTAGGAGTCACATGATCGCGTCTGCGATCATGCGATTCCTGGCCGCACAACGGAGAACGACGCGAAATACCGAGAGATATTCCATTTTGATGACACACCCCCGTGCGTCAAGAAAGAAAAAACGAAGAGCTTGTCCCGGCTGCGATGGTGCCCCGCTGGTGGGAGATACCTGGTCGAGGAAACCTCGCAGGCTGACATTTAGGTCGGCGCCGGATCTAACCAACTAGCTGGGAAAGAACTCCCGTCATAAGACATGCACCACACTTACGGAACTAATACCATGGCAGTCGATGCGCCCGGAAACAGGAAATAGTCGGTTGATCGATCATGAACGAGAGTAGAGTTTGTGAAATCTTACCTCCGCGATCTAGCTAACGAGAGTTTGAGCTTTTGAGTTCACCTTCATTTTTAATGAATCAACTAATATGTTTTTTTAAATTTGTTTATATTATTAAAAATAACATGTTAATGCTAATGCAACTGCAGTAGGCCAAACAACTGTTTTGGTACATGGTCCGTGTCATTCTTCAATAACAATACAATGAATGAAGAGGGCTAATGCCATTGCGAATAACTGGAAAGAATAAATGACCAACAATGAAAGAGCATTAGTTAATATTAGTCGTGAGAGAGATTGTATTTGGAAAAAAAATTACCAAAATAACCGTCGCGGCGATATTCGCTGATCGATATACTGCTCCAGCCGCAATTATAAGAGCGTTGAGTGGTTTCAGGCATCCTGCATCGTGCACATTTTGGAAAGGAGCACTTGCAGAACAGTCTGAATCCTAAGAAAAAGGAAAAATATTTTTTAATATAATAAAATTTGCCAATGTTACTGACAAGAAATATCCATGATTAGAACACAGAAATAGTCATGATTTCTATTTTTAAGTAATAATTTTTAAAAAAAATCCAAACCAACACCAAAAAGTGAAAATTTTTAGCAGTGTCGGAATCGTACGGCAAGAGATAGAAATATTATTATCGTAACTAGTAGATAGTCGACTCATCCGGTATTTTGAACTGAGTAGTGCGCTTAAGACAGTTTTATTGAGTTGCATACCGTAGTTTTACTTTCTCGCTACGGTGTAGAGAGAAATTTATGTAATGCTGCGTGAGAAAAGGCGAATTTTCGGCAGAAGCACTTTTAGTACAGGGCCCTGGGGACGAAAAAAGAGGATATATCCAGTTACTAAATTTAGAAAGAAAAAAATACATTGCCAATTCCACATTTTCACTACCACCCTCGTAAGAAAATTTGGAATCATTCCAAATCGTTTGTACCGAATTGTGGCAACAGAACTTTGGTTTGTACCAAAGAAATTTAGATGCAATCAGTGGCGGTCATTATAACATCACGCTGGCACCGCCACCACCGTAAACTAGTGGTGGAACAACAGCATATACTTTCCCGTTTAGAAACGGCTACGTGGGATTGAAATATTGCATTTTATGCGCTACTAACATCTTAGCGATTATTTGAAAACGCCCAATTCAACCCAGAAGCGAACAACTCACTGTTTCCATCGCAGTGTTGTCAAAACTATGTGAATTCTACAACAGCATAAATATAGAACACAGAAGTTTAGTAAACTTGTGTTGTAAAAAGAAGTCTGATACCTCGGACAATATAGAAATGCATTTCATAGGGCCATGATTAGAGAAGGATATTCTAAAACCATGCAAAAATACTTTACTCACAACAAATGTTACTGCATTTGGTGCGAAAACTAAATATTTTCATGCAAATATCAACGCAAATTTGATAATTATAACTTTTTCATTCAGCTTCATCAAGTCACAACAATGACACGTAATTCACAGAAATTCGCGACTGCGAAACGGAATTCCATTGTTGCATTGTAGCTATTCTCTGAGAGCACTATTCTCTGAATTTTTATTTTAAATATTTCAAAATAAATAATTTCTAAAAGATTAATGTGAAAATGTATAACAAAAGGTCGAATGTAAAAACGAACAAAGAAATAATATACAAAATTGCAAATTCTAATTTACGACTAATCTGGCTGTCTGAAGTGCAGTAAATTTGCAGTGGGCTATTATGTTTGTCACGAAAGTATACAAAAATTACTTGTTTTTTTCAAAAAATTAAGCATTACCTTATTTGAAGATGTAATTTTGATAAATATTGAGAAAACCAGCTGCCATCCATCGCCGCCCAAAGTACATTTTTTGACTTTTTACTTTCCCGTATACGTACGTATGCACGGAGTTCTATACGTAATATAGGGAAAGTTATGTAATGCTGCGCGAAAAAATGGCCAATTTTCGGCGGAAAAAAATTCATTGCCGGGCCATGATAACGAAAAAGTGGATAGGCAAACCAGTTGTTAAATTAAAAAAAACAAACCAGTTGTTAAATTAAAAAAAATACCCTAACACATGGTGTAGCCAGAAACCATGTTTTGTGGGTCCTTGATACCGAAAAACCAATTGAAAGGAAAACGTCCGTCTGTCCGTCCGTCTGTGAACACTGCTAGCACCTAAACCATACGTACGATTTCTTCCAAAATGGATATTCCCCAGTTGATCTGGTTCTAGTCGAAGCTTTGAGATTTTGAAAAAATTGGGGGTACTTTATATACCCCCCCCCAACATTTTCAACATTTTCTCAAAAAGGCTCCACATTTTTTCTTTAAATGTCTTGTAAGAATAGAGTAAAATACACTAATTAATGTGGCATAGGTCTGATTTTCACGGATAACTCTGAATTTTCAAAAGTTGCAAAAGTTAAAAATTTTTTTGGCGTCTTTCTGGAACTACAAAATTGAAGATAGAAACTTTTCTTTTCAGTAAAATTTGTTGTCTAAAGTGAGTTCTTTCATTAAGGTCATATACATTTGTTTGAAAAGTTTAGTGGTCTTCGCGCAATATTGCGTACAATATGTGCAATTTTAAATAATTGCAAAAACGGGTCCAATTTTTTTCTTTAAACTTTTGATAGGTATAGTGCCTAATGTATTTTATGAGATGACAAAAACGCCATATTGCTCTATTCTTTTGTTTTTTCAAAAATTGCAAATGTATTTTTTTACTTGTTTCTCACGTCGTTAATATTTACATTAGCGGCGATTTTTTCACATTATTATATTTACGAGTACATGTACTTTAAATAACGTCAAGTAAAGTTTCCCCAAAACACAACTGTTTTCTGTGAAAAGTAGCTCCAAATTCTGCATTTTCAGAAACGCTCAAACGCTATTTTCTCATATATGGCTGCAAATTGTTTCTTCAAACTTTTGTAACGGATAGTGCTAATTACACTCTTTAATATGACGTAAAGTTTATTTTTTATTTTTTCAAAACTTATTTCAGTGTATTTTTTTGAAAGATCTCTCACATCTTTAATATGCACATTACCAGCAATTTGTAAAGATTATTATATTTGTGAGTGTAAGTTCTTTAAATAACTTCAAATAAAGTATTTTGAAAACTCAAAAATTTTGTGTTAAATGAGCTTCAAATTTCGCATTTTTAGTAGCGCTAAAACGCAATTTTCTTTAAAATTGCACATAATTTTTAAAAGAAAATTGTCATTGGGACTGGGTTTTTGTGTTCTTTAATATTCTAAATTTATATTTCCTTTCTACCAATAGGAAGCCGAAAAATTAAGAAAATGACAAAAAAATGTACTTGCGGCAGTGATATATGGCAGCTGGCAAGAAAGAGTATGTCGCAATTCCGAATAGCTAGCGAAGACCCAAGGAAATAGAAAACTAATACGGGAAAGTCTGTGCCATTCTGCAGCACCACTAGTTTCGTATTGTCCTATGGGATTCCGCAGCTAAAAGGTTAACAACTTGCGTTTAGTGTTTTGAACATTACATAGCATACGTTATACGCATACAAAGCATTACATAGCATGGTGGAAGATATACCATAGTTTGAAGCAATGAAGAGGTCTCGGATTCGTTACTGTCCCTTCTGAGTCGAAACTACGAGGCATGAAACACGATAGCTAATACGTAGTGGTGCATCCAAAGGGGATGACAAGGTACAATTATACTTAAATAAAAATTCTTTAAAAATATGTAGCTACTGGGGATACTTAGGGTAAAAAGCATAAAATATTCATTTGTACAAAAGAATTTGTCAGAATAATATTCCTTAATTTGTTTGTATCA
Organism: Acheta domesticus; assembly: GCA_031308135.1. NCBI lineage: Eukaryota > Metazoa > Arthropoda > Insecta > Orthoptera > Gryllidae > Acheta > Acheta domesticus. Next base: position 176,587,648 of record JAHLJT010004567.1, read on the forward strand.
TTCACAAATACAGGAGGGGTTCTGAAAGAAAATAATGAGATCGTACGTGCTGTTGTAGCACCAAAAGTTTTGACTTGCTATTTCAATTACTGTTTGTTGCTTATTATCTATTTTGAAATTAAAAGAATTTGATATCCCAAGAAAAAAAATCGCCCCTTGGTATTTTCTAGATCCGCCTCTGTGTACTAGCATTGAATTTTTCCAGGAAGTGAGACGAAAATTCATGCTTTAACAATCTACTGTCCAGGGTCCTCCGTCAGGTAGGTGACTCCTGAAAAACAAAGCAAAGTGAGGAAAGTCATAAGATAGCAAGGAAATTGATATTGAAACTAGAGGTGCTGAAACAGCACGTACTCTCTTGCCATTAGTAATGGCTATGCCATTACTAATGTAATACTATTTACACCACAATTTCTCTCCGTATTAACACTTCTCAGTCGTCAGTTCTTGTAAGCCGCATTGGAAATCGTAGAATAGATGCGAAAATTGGATAGTTTCGAGCACTAATTTTTTCCTTGCTTTTTCCCTACGGCGCGCCAATGATTCCCATTTCGAGACGAGAAATATTTCCTAACGAATTTCCCCATCTAACAAATGTTGCTGCTACTTTCTAAACTTTTTCGATGGAGTTTATTTGGCTCTTTCTATACGGAAGTCAACACTCTGCTCCGTACTCTAAAACCGGACGAACAATGGTTTTACAATGGTTATGGCACTGACAACGGACCAGCATTGCAAAATAAGCGCCACGCAATTATTTTGATTGAAAACGAGGTCTGAGGTATAATGCCATTATGGTTGTCAATCATTCTCCATTTAGGGGGACAGTCTTCCAAAGTTTCAAATTGTTCTCCATTTCTACAAGTCCCTCCTTTTCCATACCAATGAAATAAATTATAAATACTTTTTAAAGAATGGTACCGAAAACAAATTTAATTTCTAATATTATGAGGTGTCTAACCTCTTCCATATACCTATACCTTACGACAGTCGCGGCTCGTGATTAAAGGCTGTGAGGCGGAGCCTCTCCTAGAGAAATCGCCTTCCAAAAGAAATTTAAAAATATGTTTGCAAATGTATTTATTAATTAATAATGGAATTCTGAGTTGTATTATGTTACTATATCAAAATTTTTCTTTGTCGGTTCGTTAACGGCCGTCCGTAACGCATTTAAAGCTGTTGACAGGGAAGAGAGAAGCGTTAGGCTCCCACTTTATTCTCCCATAAGGCCTGTACAAAACGAGGAGGCGTGACGTCATGCATTCACTGCAGACGCTTACCAGCGGACGAAGGCTGCGGCGAGACAGCCTTCGGTGGAGCGTAGGGTCTGAAGAACGGTGGGCTACCAGATAGCATTACTGTGCAGCTCCGCGAGTAGCATTCCGCTTCAGCTAGTTTTCCCAGTATGCGGTAGGAGCGCTATACTTGGGTTTTTCTTTCTTGGCGCACGAGGTCTTGTCTTCTGGGGTCCGGCAAAATCGTTGTGAAACAGAACTTACGAGTACTTGTGATTACTAGTATTAGTAATTTGTAACTTGTAACCTTTGTGAAACGGGCCCCAGGATGGAATATCTCACGGTATTTCGCGTCGTTCTCAATCGTCTGTATCAAACTTATTAATAGAAATGCAATGCATTGGCAGCCTTCCCCATTTATAAAACCACGAGCCGCGACTGCCTTACGATAAATACCTATCGTTGTTTAAGTTTTAGATAAAAAGTAACAACTATAATACATATTACCTTGTGTTGATTTCGGAAGCGACTTTGAAACACTGGGACGCGTCGTTGATAGATAAAGTACTTAGTAAGAGCTAAAGATAAGAGATAGTAAGCTAAAGTGCGAGATAGACATAAGCGCGGGACAATGCACGATAAAGATACCCTGAGTTTGTAGCCAAGTCCAGTCAATTTCCGAACGCGGCAGCGTGTCTTAATGTCCTTTTTCTCATATGGGACTTGGCAACCCTAAGAGCTATAGTAATAAAGATGAACACTCACCACGCGGTGATCGACGCAGCAACTGCCGGGGATGATGCATGGGATCGGGATTCCGTGTGACAAATGCTGCATAAAGGTCAGTGAGGAATGCTCACCCGACGCAGGCTGATCTTCGGGAGCAAGATATGACGCTGACGTCGTGAGAGCTAAGTCACAAGGAGGAGGTGGTTAGTAGATACATAGATATTAGGGAGTTTTTGCACCCACGACCGTCAAGCACTATCGATCTTTTGCTCATGCGCAGTTCCAGTTTCGCATCACTTTAGTGCATCTTCGCATGCGCAGAAGATCAATAGTGCTTCACGTTCGAGGGTGAAAAAACGCTCTATTAGATTACAGTAATCCCTCAACATCTACGAATTTGCTGTTTGCGAGTTTCGGATATTTGGGATTCGAGAAATGATACCGGTTTTAACATTCGCTAATTCGCTAATCTACTACATTTTTCTTGAAAATGAGCGGATTTCAGTTTCATCACCGTCATCTGGTATCCGAACTCGCAGGCACTAGAGCTCACTTTCTGCAAAAATGTCAAAGCCGGAATGTCAATTCAGATTAATAGAATAACACGAACGGAAAAGCTATTTAGAATCTTCGTAACTCTGATGATAATGCCTCACTGAAGAGGAGCTTCGGAAAATCATCAGCGAAGAAAACCTCCTCGAACTTGGTGATGGAGTAACGGAAGCAAAACTGGGCCCTGGAGATACTTCAAAGTCAAAACTGCAAAACACATAAAACTCCAACAAATTCTGGTGGAGAGGGCATTCAAAGGAGATCCGTTCATCGAAATAACTCCGAAATTTAAGAGAGAGATAGAAGAAGCAACTTTTCCATATTTGAAGATTAGGACAATGAGGAGGCTGCGAAAAACATCCAATGGCTTTCAAATGTTTTATTTCTACCTTGTGGGAGGTTCATTGTGAATTCTAATTGTTGTAGTGCATACTTACTCATTTCTACTACAATAATTTGTTTCTCAGATTTTCCTTTCTTTTTTAAACAGTTTTTCTATATCCAGGAACCAAATCACCTTTCTTCATTTAAAGATGGACTCAACATATTGGGAAGGGATTCTGGAACTCAAGAAAACGTGCGCAGATAACCTTCTCCCCCATATGTCACATACAGTTTTTACTGTTTTTTGACCAAATAAATCAAATCAAACATTCTCGGATTTAACATTCGCTATGTTTGTTTGGGAACCTAACTCTCGAATGTTGAGGGATTACTGTACTCACAAAGGCGTAGGCCATGCACTTTTGAAAATGTTACAATGAAAAATAATCATAATGTTTACAATTGACATGTTTTAAAAAGGTCATATTTGAAAGCCCGTCTCCAAATTTAAATTCAAACTAATTCTAGTAGAATAATAATGCCCCACTAGAAATATTTTAAAAAAATCTTAGGTGTTTTGTTTTCTAATTGTTGTTATAAATTGTAAAGTAAGTGTATAATAATAATACATAGTAACTTTCTCAAAAGCAAAAAATACAAATTGAAAATTATCCATAAAATTAAAGTTATCGACGTTGTTCTGCCCTTTGTCTTCCTCTTTCTCCTTCCCTATTCCTCTTTCTTCTCCCATCGTCTCTTTCTCCGTCTCTCTTTCTCTCTCTCTCTCCGCCTCTCTCTCTCCGCCTCTCTCTCTCCGTCTCTCTCTCTCTTCGTCTCTCTCTCCAACTCTCTCTCCATCTCTCTGTCACTGTCTCAGTCTGCCTTACTGTCTCTGCGTGTCTCTGTCTGTCTCTGTGTCTGCCTTTCTCTGACCCTCTCATTCACTTTTAGTTGCAGATTCTGCACGTAAAATGTAATTGAATGTTTAATATCTCATCCTGTAGATTACGGTGTGAGAAACGTTCATTTGAGGCCTTTGGCTCTATGCTGAAGTAGGGAATAAAAAACGTTTTGCGAAGGTCTTTCAAATTAAAAAAATAAATTCAATTAGAAGACCGGTTCCTATTATGTTTAATGCCTTCTCAAATATTTTCTAAAGTCATCCTTGGGGAAGTAAAAATATTCGGAGAATACCTGTTACGGGTGCTGGCTGCTGTGGTGGAGTTCGGCCTGAGTCTGCGGCGGGAGGCACGTGATGACGCGTCGATTTCTCAGAGGAAATGTTCACGAAGGGCCGCGCGTCAACCAATTCTTGTTTCCCATCTTTTCTTCCTTTGTATTTCTTTGACTTACCAGAGCTACCAAGGATAGCTGGTGATGCGTGTTGTGTAGTCAGAATCATGTTGATTTCCGGTAAATCAGTACTCGTATTATAGGTACTAAGAGTATCTTTTTTACCGAAGGAGTCGTGATCAGAGTCGTTGAAGAGAAACGGTTCAAAATGACGTTTCTGGGATATTCTTTTCCCATTCCAGAACTGTGGAAGGTCTGTTTCGGTGGATTGTTTGAGTACACTCGCGTTCGATCCTGACTTCATTTGTTGATCCAGTGGTATACACCATTCGGTGAACTTGTCCACGCCGCAGCATCCGAACTGGGGAGTTGAAAAGAATTTTCGTAACTATTGAGAAGACTCAAACATCACCGAGGATGTCAAGGTATGTCTGGAAAGTAAAGTACTCATTAAACAAAATTTAAATAAACATCAAAACAAATTATTTTGTGTTTCATACGTAATTATTCTACCCAAATGCTCCTCAAGTGTCCAACGTGTTAAGTGCAGGCGTAGTATCTGTACCAGATTGGAGGGCTCCAGAGGAGGGGAGATACACCTTTGAAAATCTACAGAGAGGTGAATGGTATCAGACTTCTTCTTCCAAAACAAGTTTACAAAACGTTTGCATTATTTTATGCAATTGTGGAATTCACATAGTTTTGACAACACTGCGATGGAAACAGTGAGTTGTTCGCACTGTGTAAGATATATAGGTGTGTAGGACTCCCAGTCTAAATTTGGGTCTCATTTGGGCAAGGTCGTGATTGGTCGTGTAATGTGTAACAGCCACAATTAAAGATGTCATCTTAAGATGTATATCTTACACCCTGACCCAAACCGATCGTGCGCACCGTACGTGAGTGAGCACCGTAAGTGAGGAACTAGCCTCAAACTGGCTCCAGAAAATTTGCCCCAAAGGCGGCTAGTTAACACATTTATATATCTTACCGTGGCTGATAGCTTCTTGGTTGAATTGGACGTTTTCAAATTATAGCTCAGATGTTAGTAGCGCAGAAAGTGCAATATTTCAATTCTACGTAGCTGCTTCCAATAATACGGGCGGGAAAGTATGTGCTGTTGTAGCACCACTAGTTTTAATATCTTTTCGAAGTCTCTCTTTTCTAGTTTGTTTAGTGTAATCTTCATTGTCTTGCTTCAGCTGCGTTTCTACTTCCTTTTGTAAAGTTGTTTTCCACTTCCGGAGACTTTTGGCTATTATCTGCTTTTCCATCATCTACAACTACAAGTTCTACATTTTGAGCGTCTTCTTTAGTGAATCGACATAAAATATTTTTCATTTCTTGCCGTAACTTATTCTTTTTCGTCATTAGAAATATATTGATTGATTGACTGATTCGTGTTTCCGGGCGCGTCAACTACTTTGGTCGTTAGTCCCGTAAGCAGTGGCGGCTCTACCATAAGGTCACATAGTCACGTGCCCTCCCACTTGTAAAGGAAAATATTAATAGTGGACTGAAATGCGTGTCATATTATCAAGTAATAATTCTAGAGAATTTACGTTACGGTTTTCACGGGCGATATCGATACTATTTCACAGCGCTGATAACGAGGTAATTGTGGCAACAGGGCGAAGTCCGCAACCTTCGTGTGACCAGCTCCCTCCCGTTCGGCAAAGCTTTTCCTCATAGTGCGAGGAAAAAAGGGAGGGGGTAATACTCCCTTAAGGCCCTTCACGGTCACAAGTTTTTTGTGACTGCCACTGCAAGCGCCACTTTACAGATGTACAAACAACGCTCGTAGCACGAAGTCTACAAGGTAGTACTACCTTGTAGACTTCGTGGCTCGTAGTGTCTGAGAAATGAAATGCTGATTAGCTCAGGGCCCGCGTAATCTTGATAATATCAGCAGCAATGAATTCTGTGCGAGTTATTTTTTCTTGAGCGTGTGCATTTGTTGTTTCAATTTAATTATTTTCTCTTTTCATTCAGCCGAGTTAATACGTGAGAAACCAGTGAGGAATTTCAAGTGTTTTTCAGTTTACAGCCCTTTAACATCAAAATAAATTTTTTATTAGTTATTTTCTAGCTTTTTTCGTGCCCTTCCTGGCCTGAAGTTTAGGAGCCGCCACTGCCCGTAAGTGTAGTGCCTGTTTTTTCTCGGGTGGTGGCGATGATCTTTTCCCCACTGGATGGCGAGATCTGGCGCCGACCTACAGTCGACTAGCGGGGTTTTCCCCTCAACCAGGTATCTCCCACCAGCGGGGCACCGCCCCAGCCGGGACAAGTTGTAAGCTCCCGACCGGTCTCCCAACATGTGTGGTAGTGTAGTGCATGTTGGTGTAAGTGTGTGTGTAAGAGAAGAGGATAGGACAAGGAAGAGGAAGGAAAGATCGCGTGATCGGAGAAACCACGGAAAACTACCGATCAGAGCAGCCGGCCGCTAGAATTCTCCTTAGAGACTGAATTCGACCTAGCTGACAAGAGTGTCAAAAATCCTGCCGCCGTCGGGACTCGAACCTGGGACCTCCCGGTCAGAGGGACTACAGTGACATCAGGTTGATGAGCCATCTCTCCCGGTCATTAGAAATATAGAATTGGACGTTTTCAGCACTTGGTCATCCGTTTTTGGATTCTGCAAATAACTCAACGTAACTTTAATTTAACTACATCTTTCTTTCACTCTTGCACGTAGCGCCTCAGATAGTTCATTGCTTAAAACTGTGTCTTGCTTCTCCAAATTTCCTAAAATAAATCGAAATTGTGTGTCTGCCATTATTAGGGTAGACTCTCTTTTGCATAATACTTCGACGCCCAATTTAAAAGCCTACAAGCTGTTAATTGCGTTTTTAATTTTGTACCATTCTTCTTCCGTGAATTTTATGTCAGATGCTAGGGAATTAAAAATTCTGGAAAATAGGAATATCAATTCAAAAATATCAATTTACCGTTGAAGAATAGAGAAATGTGACTGACGGCGGTTCTCTTCCATTTTCAAAAATAGTTAAAGCACGTCTTCTTGAAAAGGATGGGAGCGTTATATCGGTGTCTTGTAGTATACCTGATGTATGTTTCAAGGACTTACGCGTCCTTTCTGTGAGAATCGGAGCGTCAGTCGTTTAACAATGCCAATTATTTGTTCACAATAGTTGTTTTCAAGCATAATAAAGTGAAACTAGTGCGTCGCTGCGAGGTAGGATGGTTCTAAGGAACTTTTCTGCCGCTTTGATCAGATGTCCAAAAAGTAACCGTTTTTCAGCGCGCTCTAGCGCCTAAATCGTTTTTCAGAAAATAAAAGTTAATATATACATTTTGTAAGTTATGTTTTCTACTTTAATTCTGTAAATAACATTTTTTCCCTAAAATGCATAGTTTTGTTTTTTTAAGCAAAAAACTAAAAACAGGGCGAAATGTTTACGTTTTTTTTGCAATTTTTTCTGTTTAGCCGACCTTTTTTGAGGTGGCAAACCTCAAATTCAAATTCAGCACCCTCAAAAGCGTATAGAACCGTTAAGAAGAAACTTTCGGAATTTTTTCCTGGATTTGGCCCCCATTTGAGCACCAAATGACGACCAAATAAGGCATTAGCATGTGTTTCATAGACTGCTATAAAGCCTTCGACTGCGTACAACGGAGAAAACTCTGGATCATTCTACAACAAATGGGGGTTCCTGAACGTTTAATCCACCTAATTTGGAATCTGTATGGAGACACAAGGGCAGTAGTAAGGACGCACAATTCGATGTTAGATCAATTCAAACCCAGGAAAGATGTAAGACAAGGCTCTCTCCTATCTTATTTAACATCTATAGTGAACAAGTATTGAGTGAAACTTTGGAAAATTGGAAAAGCGGTGTAATAATTGGAGGTGAAAGGATCAACAACTTATGATTTGCTGATGATACCACACTATGTGCAGATTCAGAGGAAGAAATGAGCTAATTGATGCAATTAATAGAGAAGACGAGCAACGACTATGGACTGACTATTAATAAGGCCAAAACTAAGGCGTTGATAGTGGATAAAGACAAGTCATCTCACCAAATAAACTCACTAAAAAACTATGAAAAAGTGACAGACTTTACATTTTGGCTTAGTTCAGGCCGATGGAGGATCATCCAAAGAAATAAGACGAATTGCGTTAGGAAGAGAGGCAGTGAGAAGGCTTACCCCAATTTGGAAAGATGACCACGTATTTCGAAATAGTAAACGAAGGTCTCTCAAAATGTTAGCCTTCTCTGTGATGTTAAATGGAGCAGAAACCTGGACTCTTAAGACAGCAGATGTAAAAAGAAGTACTGCCTTTGAAATATGGGCCTACCGTCGATTGTCAAGGACTGAAACAACGACTAACCTCTCAATCATAAACCGACTGAACATTCAACAGAGATTGGCGGACATTGCAGACAAAGAATATTGAGATTCCTGGGACACGTCGTACGAAGGAATGGAGCATGGCTTGAGAAACTGATAGTTCAAGGTAAAGTAGAAGGAAAAAGAGACCGAGGAAGAACAGCCATGAGATGGATAGAGCAACGCAAGACCTGGTATGAACCTAGAAGAAGCAATGAGGAAGACAGAATAGAGAAGAGTGGGAAAATACTGTGAAAGTGATCTAGATGGGTCTCGTAACTTTCATCTACGGAAGAGCAGGACAAAGAAGAAGAAGAAGGGGGTTGTATATACTTCACAGTGATTTGAATTAGAACTTTTATAAATCACTGGTAACAATATCAATTGACAGAGCAATTTATTATTGCTAATGTGCATTTTCTACTACAATTTCAGGTATAGGTTGATTTTCTGTTATTAAAATAAAAAATAAATCATGAATATATCTTAAAAATTAGAAGAGATATGTTTCAAGTCGGGCCAAACAAGAGAAAAAGTATCTTCAGGGAAAATCTAGATGATTCATTAGCTCTAAAATGTACCAGGATGTCCCACGTTACCCCTTCAACTTTGGTATTATTATCTTCTTTGAAACTTTCTCCGACCTTTCAAGTATCTTGTTTTGCTATTACTTTCAGGTAATAGTATATGCGGGCGCATTCGGACAAGTACAAATATATTTTAAAAAAACAATCTCCGTTAAGTTAAACGGTTCGAAGCATTGAAAAGTACACATCTGAACGCACAAGAAACGATAAAAAAATCTCATTGTTCACGGAAAAATTTCACTTCGAGATAGACGAGTACCTTACGGATTTTGAGTGTGAATTTGACAGTGAATCTTGCGATACACTTGCGGTAGACCAGTACCGGTACACTTGCGGTAGACGAGCAAGTGCTTGAACACTTGCGGTAGAGCAGTGCCGTAAGTGTTCCGTGATTTTGAGCGTGAGTCGTACCGTGCGGTGGAGGCCGTGCAGCGGCATCTCGTAGAACGAGCGGCGCTTGGCCGCGCTGATCTCCTCGGCCAGGTGAATGCGCAAGTCCGCCACCATGCCGTCCTCGTACGCTTGCTCCAGCAGCGCGCCCGTTACCGCGCCCGCCGCCGCCGCCGCCCCGATCGCCATGTGCTGCTGACACAGGGAGCGTTTCTTCAAAACCCCAATATGGGTTATACATCGTTAAGGCATCTTTTGATCCGTTTTATTATCCTTCAAATCGGGTTTTATCGAAATCTGTCAAATTCTATAGAAAGCTGTACTTGTAGTTTAAGACATTCAAATTCACACTATTTTAGCCAAACTGATATAAAAGAATTCTCAGAATTCCTTTTATGAAAAAAAAATCTTTTGCATTTTTCGAGTTTTGAAAAAACCCTTCTCAATTCTGTACTGTAATATCGACTTAACGTAACCAAAGAGAGGAACGAAAAGCCGCTCTTAATGGCTGGCGTCCGTTAATAATTTAACAAACCGCTATCCGTTAAAAACAATCGAAACACGTTAGTTGTAGCTAAAGATGGCAGAACTACACTTATTCCAGTAAATGGTTTGTCTTGTTTAGATAATTTTTCTTATGAGAAGATGGTATTACGAAATATTTATGTATCAAGGGCGATAAGTAGATGTTTTTGCCCCCAGGACGAGTTCCAAACCCGAGGGCCTTTGGTCCGAGGGGTTGGAATTTTATTAATCGAATTAATAAAAATCTTGAAGGTGCTGTGTTGATATTAGAGCGGGCCATAAAGTATTCAGAAGACGCGAAGGATAAAAAATTAGAAAGGTCCGCAAGGGTATTAACAAAACCATTACGTGTTTTGTTTCAGGTCCGTAAACACACAGCAATGAACAAGTAAACCATAATAGTTATTTATGTATCAAGGGCGTTAAGTAGATGTTTTTGCCCCGAGGGTGACTTCCAACCCCGAGGGCCAGAAGCCCTCGGGTTTGGAAGTCGTCCTCGGAGGAAAAACATCTAGTAACGCCCGTGGTGCATACAAACCTTTATGGTTTACTAGTTCGTTGCTGAATAAACGAGAATTCGAAACATTTTATAATATTTCTTGCGTCTAAAGTGAAAAGACGCATTGTAATAGTCATTTGTCAATATGATGTCAGATAAACAAAACAGAGTGTATACCTAATTTCTATTGCATAATCGTTATTGGACTGATTTGTTCGTACAAAATGAAAGAATATTGTTAAGTTCCTGCGGAAATTTTCGCACAAGCTAACAAAACTACGGTCAGTGGTTTCCATTAAAATCTTGAGAAATTTATGAAACTGTTTTTTGAGATTTACCAGTGTGAATAACTTTTAGGTACTTTTAGGCTATCAGCGTCTATTGTCAAACATTATTTAGAATATGTCGTAACACCAAAAAATAATATTTCGAGGATGTTAACCGATGTACGTTACATATCTTATTACCACTATTAGTACTGCTACTGAAGAATATAATTATGCCTCTAAAAAAGGTGATACGTAACAGTGAAATGCGAGTGATTGATGGCAATTATAAATTCAGGGGAACATTCCAAAATTGCAATCTTCATATCAATTAAGCAAAATAAGGTTTATAACGAATTATTTTATTTATTTGAGCATTAGGCCATTTATTTATTGTATTTTCTTGCATGTTAACTTTAAAAAATAGAATTCGTAATTCTGTGTGTTGTGTTGGTATTAGAGCGGGCCATGAAGTATTCAAAAGGCCGTATGGCGTAAAGAATCAGAAAGGCCCGCAAGTGTGTTAAGTATACAATTACCTTTTTGTTTCAGGTCTGTAAACACACAGCAATGAACTAGTAAACCATAAAATATTAAAGGTACACACCCGAAACAAAAATAACAGACTTGGTTATGAACCTTGGCTGTCGTTCAGCGTCTGTTTATCTATTATTGCATACATGTTAATACCTATCGTATTTTTTTTATCAGGAGAATGAGGTTAATAACTATTTCGTGAGTAGTAGTGGCGCTTCGATGGCCATTTAGTCGTGTTCTGCACTCGCACTTTTGAACCAGGCGAAAGGATATAGGGCATCATTCAAGCGGGTTCCTTGGGAGTCCCTTGTAACGCCTCGTTGTTACTCATTTTTTTCCGTCCTGATATCAGTCTTGGTTATCTACTTCCGAACTTTCTATTGGTAGATCGTTAAGTTTCGTTGGGGCGGAATATTACCAGAGGCGTTTAATTTTGTCGGGCACCTAACAGGGTGCTTCATATTCCACCAAAAAGCACATCATAAACACTATCAATTATTTCCAGCTTCCTTAAAAAATCAAACCAATAAGAAACAATCAACGGTGGGTCTCTAATCCCCCGCTTGGAAATGATGGGGTTAAGAAGTA